>CM075958.1:4085437-4340299 GCA_038048745.1 Coluber constrictor foxii | reverse complement strand
CCCTGCCCGCAAAGTGCAGGACCCTCTTAGGCCCTGGTGCCGTCTGCCTGCTCAGTCCAATAGTTTTCGGCCTCCCCCTGCCAGGCCAACAGGCAGCTTTGGGGTCCCCGTCCCCCTCCCCACCCTCCACCCCTCTGCCCTTCAGCTGGAAGGGAACAGCTGCCCCGGGGGGGGGATGTTTACCTTACTGTTTTTGATGAAGGAAGGGAAATAGCGGATGGGGAACCAGAATCCGTAAGAGATGCAGAGAGTCCAGAGGATGGACAGTTCATCCAGGAGCTGCCCGGCGTAACTCAGGGTCATGTGGTAATAGAAGGAGGAAGACCCCTGGGGAGAAGAGGGGCAACTTAATGGAGTAACAGAGTTGGAGGGAACCCTGGAGGTCTTCTAGTCCAACCCCCTCCTGAACAGGCCATCTCCTCACCAGCAAGGCCTCTGGGCTGCAAATGAGGCCCATCCCGTGTGCGCTTCAGAACCCGTTAACGACCATTGGAACAAAAGGTCATCAAATCAGATCAATGGCCTGATGACCTGCTCTACGACCATCGTGACTGACGAGCGTTAACTGGCAGGGTAACTCTATTACGGTCATAAGACGAGGACTGTATTTTCTCCAAAGTGTCCTTCCTACGGGTAGTCCTCGACGTACGACCACAATTGAGCCCCAATTTTGTGTTGCTAAGGGAGACGCTGAAGCTTTGCTTCATTTTACGACGCTCGGCAATTGACTCATATTTATGACAGTCGTAGTGTCTCGGGTCATGTGATCCTCCTTTTCATGACCTTCTAGCAAGCAAAATCCATTGGGGAAGCCAGATTCTGGATAGCTCAGCAGACTAAAAGCATTGTGATTAAACACCAGCTGCCTGTAATTTCTCTGAGTTCAATCCTAGCCAGGCTCCAGGTTGACTCAGCCTTCCATCCTTTCTAAGGTAGGTCAAATGAGGACCCAGTTTGTGGGGGCAATAAGCTGACTTTGTATAAATATACAAAAGTATGAAGGCTATTGCTTAACGCATTGTAAGCCGCCCTGAGTCTCCGGAGAAGGGCGGCATATAAATCAAATTTTTTAAAAAATTGCTTAACAACTGTGTGACTCACTGAACAAAGGCAGTGATTCGCTTAACAGCGGTGTCAAGAAAGGGCTGTAAAACGGGGCCAAACGTTGGACTTTACGAAGATAATATAGCCTTAAAATAAAGGTGGAACTAGTCCTCTTGATGCTGATGCTTGGCTGGTCTACTGCGCAGGGCTGACAGCAGGGCCAGGCTGGCCTTCTGCTCAACCTACCGATAAACAGCTGCAAGATGACGAAACCCCGAATCGGCACGGGACGATAGCCGATATAATCGGGTGTTGAGCCATAACATCATGGGGGCCAGGATGAAAAGGCCACATTGCTGAACTGGAGGAGGGAGGGAGGGAGGAAGGAAGATGGAAGGAGAAAGAAAGAAAAAGGAAGGGAGGGAGGGAGAGAGAAGGAGGGAGGAAAGAAGGGAGGGAAGGAAGAAAAAGAAAGAAGAGGGAGGGAGGGTGGAAGGAAGGAAGGAAAAATGGAGGTAGGGAGAGAGAGGAAGGGAGGGAAGAAGATGGAAGGAAGAAAGAAAGAAAAGAAGGGAGGAGAAGAGGGGGGAGGAAAGAAGGAAGGAAGGAAGAAAAAGAAAGAAGGAGGGAGGGAGGAAGGAAGGAAAATGGAGGGAGGAGAGAGGAAGGGGGAAGGAAGGAAGGAAGGAAGGAAGGAAGGAAGGAAGGAAGGAAGGAAGGAAGGAAGGAAAAGGAAGGAAAATGGAGGGAGGCGAGAGGAGGGAGGGAGGAAAGAAGGAAGAAAAATGGAGGTAGGGAGAAAGAGAGAGGGAGGAAGGAAGGAAGGAAAAAAGGGAGGGAGGGAGAGAGGGAGGGAGAAGAGAAAGAGACAAAAAAGATTAACAATGTTAGAAACCCACACGGGGCAAATCTGTCAGAGAGGGCAAAGTCGGAGGCACCCACTTTTGACCCCCGGGGAGCTACTGAGCCCCCCGGAGCAGAACAAGGGATGTGGGGTTACAGAGAGAGTTAGGATTGCTTCTGAATTCTCTGTCATTTTTCCTATTTTTGTGTGTGTGTGGGGGGGGGTGATCTCCAAGCTTGGCAATTTTCAAACGTGGACTTCGATTCCCAGAATTCCTCAGTCTTACGTGGCTGGCTGGGGAATTTTGGGAATTGAAGTCCGCAAATCTTAAAGTTGCCAAGTTTGGAGAGCCCAGGTCTAAGACAGCGTTTCTCAACCTGAAGACACCTGAATACTTGAAGAGAATAGAGCTGGAAGGGACCTGGGAGGTCTTCTAGTCCAGCCCCCTGCTCAAGCAGGAGATCATATCCCATTTCAGAGAGATGGCTGTCCAGTCTCTTCTTAAAGACCTCCAGGGATGGAGCAGCCACAACTTCTGGTGGCAAGCTGTTCCCCTGGCTAATTGTCCTCGCTGTCAGGAAGTTTCTCCTTCATTCCAGCTTGCTTCTCTCCTTGACTAGTTTCCACCCGTTGCGTCTTCTCCTGCCTTCAGAGGCTTTGGAAAATATGCTGACCCCCCCCCCCTCTTCTTTGGGGCAGCCTCTCAAATACTTGAAATCCTGCTATCCTGTCCCCCTCTGGCCTTTTCTTTTCTCTAGACTGGCCATGCCCAGCTCCTGCAACCGTCCTTCATACGTTTTACTACCCAGGCCTTTAATCCTCTTAGGTGCTCTTCTCTGCACTTTTTCCAGTCTCAACGTCTGTTCAATATTTATGTTATGTATGTTATGTTATGTTATGTTATGTTATGTTATGTTATGTTATGTTATGTTATGTATGTTATGTTATGTTATGTTATGTTATGTTATGTTATGTTATGTTATGTTATGTTATGTTATGTTATGTTATGTTATGTTATCCTCTTATCTTATCCTATCCCATCCTATTTTATCCTATCTTATCCTTTCTTATCTTATCCTCTTATTCTATCCTATCCTTACCTTATCTTTCCTTTTCCTTTTCCTTTTCCTTTTCCTTTTCCTTTTCCTTTTCCTTTTCCTTATCCTTTTCCTTATCCTTTTCCTTTATCCTTTTTCTTATCCTTTTCCTTATCCTTATCCTTATCCTTTTCCTTTCCTAATCCTAATCCTAATCCTAATCCTAATTCTAATCCTTCTTATCCTTATTTTATTTGGAGAGCCAGTTTGGCATAGTGTTGCTGGCATCAGGCCAGAAACCGGAAACTGTGGGTTCAAATCCTGCCTTGGGCAGGAAGCCAGCTGGATCCCCTGTGCCTGTCAAGCCTCCTCAACTCTAGAAGGGAGAAGAATGGAGAAGTTTAAGTTTTAAGTTTTATTAGATTTATATACCGCCCTTCTCCTTGCGGACTCAGGGCGGTGAACAGCCAAATTTAAAAAGCAAATACACAAAAGTTAAAATTTCATAAAAAGAACAAATACAAATAGCCGTAGTTAAAACAAATTAATTTTAAAAGATAATAAAACTCTAAAAATAATAAAATATTTGACAGGAATCAGGCTAAGCCGGCAAGCTGAAAAAAATGTGTTTTTAAAGCCCGCCGGAAAGTCGGGAGGTCAGAAATTGTTCTTAACTCTGGAGGAAGGTTGTTCCAGAGGGTAGGAGCTGCCACAGAAGTCGCAGGCAAACCACTTCCGGAAAACCTTGCCAAGAAAACTTCAGGGACTTGTCCAGGCAAGAATGGAAGGAATGGAAGAAGGAAAACGAGCTGATTTCATGGCACGGGACTCCTTCTCCTAATGAACTGGCTATTAATAGACTAAGCCTGCAGGAATGTGTCATGATTGTGATCTGTATTCGAAGGATGACCCACGCAGAAGGAATGGTCAGCCTCAGAAACGAGAGCAATTTCCTGACTGCAAGGAACGTGAATCTTAGGTCTCTCTCACCTGTCTCCTGACGTCATGGTGCTCCATCAATGGGAAGTTCTCCAGAAAGGATTGGATGATTTGAGGATTGCTGCTGCCCTGGGAAGGGGGTTCGACTAGATGACCTCAAGGTCCCGCCCGACCTTGGATTCTTCAATTCACACCCTGGCAGACTCTCAATTTCTACCCGACACCAATTTAACCGATTAACAGAGTTGGAAGGGATCTTATGATGAAGCTCCCACAACTTCTGAAAATTTCTCCTCATTTCCAAATTGAATCTCTCCTTGATCAGTTTCCATCCATTGTTCCTTGTCTGGCCTTTAGGTGCCTTGGAAAATAGCTTGATCCTGCTATTGCTCTCCTGCCTCCCCTTGTCCTTCTCTTCCTTAGACTAGCCAGGCCCAGTTCCTGCAACCGTTCACTGTATGTTTTAGCCTCCAGTCCCCTCGTCATCCTGGTTGCTCTTCTCTGCTCTTTTTCTAAAATCTCAGCCTCTTTTTCATAGTGTGGTGACCAAAACTGGATGCAGGACTCTAGGCGTGGTCTTACTAGGGCTTTACAGAGTGGTATTAGTATCTCCCTTAATTTTGATTATATCCCTCGGTTAATGCAATTTAGGATTGCATTGGCTTTTTTGGCTGCCGCTGAACACATCTGGCTCCTATTTAGCTGCTTGTCCACTAAGAGTCCCAGATCCCTCTCACAGTCACGGCTATTAAGCCCCGTTTCCCCCAGTCTCTATGTGTCCTTTTGGTTTTTCTTGCCGAAGTGTAAGACTTTCCTTCTCTCTCCGTTGAATTTCATGTGGTTAGATACGGCCCGGGGCTTGGTAGCCTTTCCAGAACCTTTTGCTCCAGTTCAAGTGGCCTATTTCGAAGGCTTCTCACCAGGCAAGCCTACTCTATAATCAGCAAGGCATTGCAACTGAAGAAGTGTTGTAAACCTAAAAGATGAAATCAGATTCTTGGCTCACCTTCTGCCAAAAACCTAGTTACACGATGTACTCTCTGGGTCACACAGTCTGGTTAACCTGAATAGTTTTGACCTCTGACGGATACCATGAATGGAAGCAAAGCCGGTTTGCAAGAATGACAGAGTTGGAAGGGACCTTGGAGGTCTTCTAGTCCAGCCCCCTGCCCAACCATTCCTGTTGTGGCCCACCAGCTACCAGTGGAGCAGACTCGGATGATGAGGAGGTTGGGGAGGAACTTGGACCAGTTCTGGAGTCTGGGGATGGCTCTGCATCGGATGCAAAGATAGAACCAGGGCCATCCGACATTTCCCATCCAGTGGAGAGGCAGCTGCCTTCAGAGGCTGAGATGAGTGAGGAGGAAGAACAGCTGGGGCCTGTTCCAGATACACGTATGCGCAGAGCACTTAGGAGAGGTGAGCAAGGGAGGACAAGGAGTCAACTTGGGAAGCAAAGCACACAAGGACACTGAATGGCCCCTTCTGGGGAATAAATAGAAGGAAAGGGGAGTGGTGGTCGTAGGAGACAACCGTTCGTATTTCTGGAGATTTTGCTCATCGTATTTCATGCCACGAAGAACTTAACTTGCAGCCTTTCGGCTGGGAGCTCACGGCCTGGGAATTATCGCAAGGAACTGATAAGGTCTGTTACTGCTGTTAACTCCTTGAGGGAGCCTTGCTTGGACTTTTGGGTGGGGGAATGGAATTAATTCACAAGAGGTAAATAAAGAGCGATTTTTCATGACCGGGAGTCAGTTTCTTGCTTCTGCTAAGGCTGCGTCAGAACAATTCCAGTCTCTCCTGAAAAAACCTCCAGTGATGGAGCATCCCCAATTTGCAGAGGCAAGCCGTTCCGCTGGTTAATGGTTCTCCCTATCAGGAAATTTCTCTTTAGTTCCAGGTTGCTTCTGTCCTTGGTTCGTTTCCCATCACTGTTTCTCGTTCTGCCTTCAGGGGTTTTGGAGAAATGGTTCGATAGGTTGCAAGGAAATGAAACTGCAGAGAAATGATCCAGCAAATGACCATAAATCATAAATCAATTATTAAGTGTATTCTTCTTCCTTGTTCCTTGCTTTAATCGCCCAGGCTTGGTCACAAGTTGAGCCCTCATTTTCCAGCCAGCTTTGCTGATCCCATTGGGGGCCAAGCTGCGGACATCAGGAAGCAGAGTTTTGACTTCTCGGTCCAGTTCTTGATTAAAGTGTATCCCGACCACCGTTTCTCAACCTCGGCCTATTAAGAGTGCGCTGGCTAGGAAGTTCTGGGATAAATAACAGATTAAGGGAATTGGAAGGGGCCTTGTAGGTCATCTAGTCCAACCCCCCACCCAAGCAGGAGATCCTACACCATTGCTGACAGGTGGCAGTCCAGTCACCCCTTGAAAGCCTCCAGTGATGAAGCTCCCACAACTTCCGAAGGCAACTTCTGTTCCATGGGTTGAAAATGGTTCTCACGGTCAGAAAATGTCTCCTTGATTAGCTTCCACCCATTGCTTCTTGTCTTGCCATGTGGTGCTTTGGAGAATAGCTTGACCCCCTTCCTCCTCTCTGGGGCAGCCCCTCAAATATTGGAAGATGCTCTCCTGTCTCTCCTGGTCCTTCTCTTCACTCGACTAGCCAGGCCCAGTTCCTGCAATCCGTTCTTCTTATGTTTTAGCCTCCAGTCCCCTCGTCATCTTGGTTGCTCTTTCTAGAGTCTCAACCTCTTTTTTATAGTGTGGTGACCAAAACTGGGCACAGGATTCTAATTCTAGGTGTGGTCTTACTAAGGCTTTAATTAAGGCTAAGGGAGTTGAAGTCCATCCATCTTAAAGTGGCCAAGGTTGAGAAACGTACGGTTGGCACAGAAAAGGAAATCCACTGAGTTCAAGTTGTCCCTTGCTGCTGAGTGAAGACCTGATGCTGTGAAAATTCAAGATTCTAGACCTCAGGACGGGGCTGGTTTCTGATTTGATTGGGAAAATCCCGCAGGCGCATGTGAGGGAGAGTTAGCTGAAGGTAGCAGAGGCAAAGTTTTCAGTAGCTGGGCAACCCCACAGGTCCAAGGTGATGGGGTAACCCATTTGCCCTTGAGGGGGGGGGGTGGGGAATGCTGTTGACTGCTGGGTGGGCACGAATGGAGCCATTCGCAGCAAGTCAGCCTGACTGCTTTGAGGTCATCCCTTGGTGACCTGTGCCCACAGCCAATCAATAGAATATTCCTAGAATCCTAGGGCCGGAAGGCACCCCAGAGGTCATCTAGTCCAACCACTGCTCAAGGCAGGAATAGAGTAGAAATTATAGAATAGAGTAGAGTGGAGTGGAGAAGGGGAAGGGGAAGGGGAAGGAGAAGGGGAAGGGGAAGGGGAAGGGGAAGGGGAAAGAGAAGAGGAGAGGAGAGGAGAGGAGAGGAGAGGAGAGGAGAGGAGAAGAGAAGAGAAGAGAAGAGAAGAGAAGAGAAGAGAAGAGAAGAGAAGAGAAGAGAAGAGAAGAGAAGAGAAGAGAAGAGAAGAGAAGAGAAGAACCTCCAAGGAAGGTACCCAGAGGTCATCTAGTCCAACCGCTGCTCAAGGCAGAATAGAGTAGAAATTATAGAATGGAGGGGGAAAGGGAAGGGAAAGAGGAGAGGACCAGACAAGACAACAGAAGGAAACCCTATACCATTTCAGTCAAACGGTTGTCCAGTCTCTTCTTTAAAACCTCCAGTGTTGGATCTTCTGGAGGCAAGTTGTTCCACTGATGAAGAATAGAATGAAATAAATAGAATAGAATGAAAAAAAAAATAGAATAGAATAGAATAGAATAGAATAGAATAGAATAGAATAGAATAGAATAGAATAGAATAGAATGAAATAAATAGAATAGAATAGAATAGAATAGAATAGAATAGAATAGAATAGAATAGAATAGAATAGAATAGAATAGAATAGAATAGAATAGAGTAGAATAGAGTAGAATGAAATAAATAGAATAGAATGAAAGAATAGAATAGAATAGAATAGAATAGAATAGAATAGAATAGAATGAAATAAATAGAATAGAATGAAATAAAGAATAGAATAGAATAGAATGAAATAAATAGAATAGAATGAAAGAATAGAATAGAATAGAATAGAATAGAATAGAATAGAATAGAATAGAATAGAATAGAATAGAATAGAATAGAATAGAATAGAATAGAATAGAATAGCAGAGGTGGAAGGGACTTTGGAGGTCTTCTAGACCAACCCTCTGCCCAGGCAAGAAACCTATAACATTTTAGACAAATAGCTGTCCAATCTCTTTTTTCACAACTTCTGGAGGCCAGGTGTTCCACTGATTAATTGTCCTCACTGTCAAGAAATTTGTCCTTAGTTCCAGGTTGCTTCTCTCCTGGATGAGTTTCCACCCATGGCTTCTGGTCCTGCCCTCAGGGGCTTTGGAGAATAGGTTGGCCCCCAACTCTTCTTTGGGGCAGCCCCTGAGATATTGGGAGACCTTAAGGAGACCTTCATCCCAATCCTCCTGAAAACCTCCCGCGATGGAGCATCCACCCAGCACCCTAATTCCCATCCCCAGTGGATGGGCAAGAGGAGAGGGGGGGAATGGAGCATCCATCAAATCTCCCATGTTATCCGGAGGAAATTACCGAGTTGTAATATTCAGCGATATATTCGGAGCGCTCGAAGTTGGCTTCACACCAGTCGACCTCGGAGCTGAGATAGGAGAAGACTTGTAACATCCTGATGCCTCCAACGATGCTGCCTTCAAGGAGAGCAAAAAAAAAAAAAAAGTCTGCGAAAGAAAGAAGAGGGAAGAAGTGAAGCAAAGTTGCCCGGCCAGCTTTTCTGGCTCCCTTTTATGGTGCTCAGCCCACGCGGCTTAAGCACTGAGCCCACATTATCGCCTGTTTTGCCGGATGCATGCCAAATTAACTATATTATTTAGATGCCTGATTGAGTGCCATGTCTGACTAATTCTTCGAATCCTTGATTTAATCTGCCTTTGGCAGCACCCCCACATCTGGTGGCCATGAGTTCCACAGGGTAATCATGCAGATACATGCAGAATAACAGAGTTGGAAGGGACTTTGGAGGTCATCTAGTCCAACCCTCCCTTCCCAAGCAGACCCTACACCATTTCTGACAGATGGCCATCCACTCTTTTCTTGAAAGCCTCCAGGGATGAAGCTCCCACAACTTCTGAAGGCAACTTCTGTTCCATGGGTTGGTTGTTCTCACGGTCAGAAAATTCCTCCTTATTTCTAGGTTAAATCTCTCTTTTGTCAGTTTCCACCTGTTGTTCCTTGTCTGGCCTTCGGTGCTTTGGAAAATAGCTTGACCCCCGCTTCAACATCCTTTTTTAAAGTGTGGTGACCAAAACTGAATGAAGTGCAGACTTACCAAGATATTTTAAAACGGTACTAGTAGGGGAAGGGAAGAGAAGAGAGGAAAGGAGAGGAAAGGAAAGGGGAAGGAGAGAGGGAGGGAGGAAAAATGAGAAGAAGGAAGAAGAAAGAGAGGAAGAGAAAGAAAGAAAGAAAGAAAGAAAGAAAGAAAGAAAGAAAGAAAGAAAGAAAGAAAGAAAGAAAGAAAGAAAGAAAGAAAGAAAAGTTTTTTCGACAAATACAATTTTTAAGCAGAGAGGGAAAACATTCTCCCCGCTGTCCTAGAATGAGTTGTGGAAAAAGTTGCTCTGTGTGAGTGTGTGTGTCTGTGTGTGTGCGCGTGCACACATGTGCTTCTTCCAGGATGTTTCTAGTCCTTCTCACCTCTCTCTCTCTCTTTCTCTCGGGGACAACCTGCCTGGGGGAGGAGAGGAAACTCTCTCTTTTGAAACCAAAATAATCTTGGAAAGGCTGCTTTCCTAATAGCTCTGGCAACGGAGAAGCCAGCTGGCAACGGCAAAGAAAACAGCTCCCTTGCAATGGGAGGGGGGCGGGGGGGCTGCTGGGAGGTTCAAAAGCATCTCCCCCCTGATGGCGTAGCTGCAGCAGCCATCTTGGCTTTTTTGAGTCAATGGCTGGGTAATTCAAGGGGGAAGGAGGTTTTAGATCTTCTCTTCCCCACCCCCCATTGAGGTCCAGATGTGGGGGGCTGCCCGGGCAAAGGTGGGTCCTGCTTCCCTTGGGGGGTCTTGGGGTACTTTGAGAAAAGTCCGGTCGGGGAAGTCTGGCTGCCAACCGCCATCTCGGCTTCCCTTTGCGGGCCTGGCAAGAGATGGAAAGGGGCATTGCACCTGCGTGCGACAATTCGAATGGGATAAGACACACAAACACACAGACGCACACACACGTGCAGACACTCAGGATGTGGTTTCTAAGGCGTGGCTTTTTAAATCTCTGGACTGCAGTGACATGCCATGGCTCGAATCATCAATTGTCCCGGGGGGGTTTGAGGTACCGCACATTTAATCCTCCCTTGTGGTTGTTATTACATCCAGGCAAGCATTTGCAACACCGCATCCTGACCCACAGCTAACAATAACAGAGGAGTAGAGTGGGTAGGGCCCTCCGAGGTCATCTAGCCCAACCCCTCCCCCTCCTCCCCAACTCAAGCAGGAGACGCTATAATATTCCAGACAATTGGATGCCCAGTTTCTTCTTGAAAACATCCAGCGATGGAACCCCGAGTAGTCCTGAAAGGGTCTAAGTCTACTCTACATGGAGGGGAAGTAAGCAGTGGGGTTCCCCAGGACTCTTCAATATCTTCATAAACATCTTAGATGAGGGAATAGAAGGGGAACTTACCAAATTTGCAGATGATACTAAGATGGCAGGAATAGCTGACACCCTAGATGATAGGCTCAAGATCCAGATGGACCTGGATGGACTTGAACCCTGGGCCCTCTTTAACAAAATTAAAGGCAATGGAGAGAAAAGGAAGAAGGCAAAAGGAACTTAGGCAAGAAAAACCAAAAGGACACATAGAGACTGGGGGAAATCGGGCTTAATAGCAGAAACTGTGAGAGGGATCTGGGAGTCGTTCTGGACCACTAGCTAAATATGAGTCTGTGCACCAAAAAAGCCAATTTAGGATTGCATTAACAGAGGGGTACAATCAAGATCAAGGAGGTACTAATAGCACTCTATAAAGCCTTAGAAAGACCACTCCTAGAGTCCTGCATCCAGTTTTGGTCACCACACTATAAAAAAGAGGTTGAGACTCTAGAAAGAGCAACCAAGATGACGAGGGGACTGGAGGCTAAAACATAAGAACGGATTGCAGGAACTGGGCCTGGCTAGTCGAGTGAAGAGAAGGACCAGGAGAGACAGGAGAGCATCTTCCAATATTTGAGGGGCTGCCCCAGAGAGGAGGAAGGGGGTCAAGCTATTTTCCAAAGCACCTCATGGCAGGACAAGAAGCAATGGGTGGAAGCTAATCAAGGAGACATTTTCTGACCGTGAGAACCATTTTCAACCCATGGAACAGAAGTTGCCTTCGGAAGTTGTGGGAGCTTCATCACTGGAGGCTTTCAAGGGGAGACTGGACTGCCACCTGTCAGCAATGGTGTAGGATCTCCTGCTTGGGTGGGGGGTTGGACTAGATGACCTACAAGGCCCCTTCCAATTCCCTTAATCTGTTATTTATCCCAGAACTTCCTAGCCAGCGCACTCTTAATAGGCCGAGGTTGAGAAACGGTGGTCGGGATACACTTTAATCAAGAACTGGACCGAGAAGTCAAAACTCTGCTTCCTGATGTCCGCAGCTTGGCCCCCAATGGGATCAGCAAAGCTGGCTGGAAAATGAGGGCTCGACCTGTGACCAAGCCTGGGCGATTAAAGCAAGGAACAAGGAAGAAGAATACACTTAATAATTGATTTATGATTTATGGTCATTTGCTGGACCATTTCTCTGCAGTTTCATTTCCTTGCAACCTATCGAACCATTTCTCCAAAACCCCTGAAGGCAGAACGAGAAACAGTGATGGGAAACGAACCAAGGACAGAAGCAACCTGGAACTAAAGAGAAATTTCCTGATAGGGAGAACCATTAACCAGCGGAACGGCTTGCCTCTGCAAATTGTGGATGCTCCATCACTGGAGGTTTTTTCAGGAGAGACTGGAATTGTTCTGACGCAGCCTTAGCAGAAGCAAGAAACGGACTCCCAGTCATGAAAAATCGCTCTTTATTTACCTCTTGTGAATTAATTCCATTCCCCCACCCAAAAGTCCAAGCAAGGCTCCCTCAAGGAGTTAACGGCAGTAACAGACCTTATCAATCCTTGCGATAATTGCCAGGCCGTGAGCTTCCAGCCGAAAGACTGCAAATTAAGTTCTTCGTGGCATGAAATACGATGAGCAAAATCTCCAGAAATACGAACGGTTGTCTCCTACGATCACCACTCCCCTTTCCTTCTATTTATTCCCCAGAAGGGGCCATTCAGTGTCCTTGTGTGCTTTGCTTCCCAAGTTGACTCCTTGTCCTCCCTTGCTCACCTCTCCTAAGTGCTCTGCGCATACGTGTATCTGGAACAGGCCCCAGCTGTTCTTCCTCCTCACCCATCTCAGCCTCTGAAGGCAGCTGCCTCTCCACTGGATGGGAAATGTCGGATGGCCCTGGTTCTATCTTTGCATCCGACGCAGAGCATCCATCAGAGCCATCCCCAGACTCCAGAACTGGTCCAAGTTCCTCCCCAACCTCCTCATCGTCCGAGTCTGCTCCACTGGTAGCTGGTGGGCCACAATAGGAATGGCTTGGGCAGGGGGCTGGACTAGAAGACCTCCAAGGTCCCTTCCAACTCTGCCATTCTTGCAAACCGGCTTTGCTTCCATTCAGTGGTATCCGTCAGAGGTCAAAACTATTCAGGTTAACCAGACTGTGTGACCCAGAGAGTACATCGTGTAACTAGGTTTTTGGCAGAAGGTGAGCCAAGAATCTGATTTCATCTTTTAGGTTTACAACACTTCTTCAGTTGCGATGCCTCGCTGATTATAGAGTAGGCTTGCCTGGTGAGAAGCCTTCGAAATAGGCCACTTGAACTGGAGCAAAAGGTTCTGGAAAGGCTACCAAGCCCCGGGCCGTATCTAACCACATGAAATTCAACGGAGAGAAAAGGAAAGTCTTACACTTAGGCAAGAAAAACCAAAAGTACAAATATAGGCTGGGTGAAACCGGGCTTAATAGCAGTCATCAGAGCCATCCCCAGACTCCAGAACTGGTCCAAGTTCCTCCCCAACCTCCTCATTGTCCGAGTCTGCTCCACTGGTAGCTGGTGGGCCACAACAGGAATGGTGTAGGTAGAGTCATCCAGTTTTGGTCACCACGTTACAAAAAAGATGCTGAGACTTTGGAAAAAGTGCAGAGAAGAGCAATGAAGATGATCAAAGGCCTGGAGACTAAAACGCATGAAGGATGGTTGCAGGATTTGGGTTTGGCCAGTCTAGAGAAAAGAAGGACTGACTTCCAGTTGGCGCCGCCGTCGTCGCAGATGGTCTTCTATGGCCGCCAGCCCTGCCGCCCATAAAAAAGCCGCCCCCACAGCTGAGAGGCAGCTTGAAAAACTCTCGTTTGGGAAATAAATGAGAGCAGAGCCGGCGAGTGCAGGTAGAGCCCCTGCGAAACCCCTGGACTAGTTCTGGGGAGGAAGCAGGAGAGGCTCCCTAAATAGCTTGCCGAGGCTCCGGACTCCGGGACAAGTCTGTATCCTTGCAGAGCTAGACGATGCAACCAACTTAAGCAGCAAAGTTTAAGCAAGTTTTTAAAAATAAGCAGGGTGAAATCTGGACTGCAAACTAAAAACCGCAAGTATTTGTACTAGCCCTGTTATTATACTTAAGAATGGAGAAAGAGTGAAAGTGATTTTAAAATGGCGTCTGGCTACAGTGGAGAGAAGAAAGCTGAAAATGAAAGTGATTATGCCTGTGCATTTTAACGTGTTACAAAGCAGTTAAAGTAATTGTACCTGCCAGAAGAAAATAAAAAAGTTTTTTAAAGAGATTTTCATCTGTTCCTTCTCCCTTAGAGACTGGATTAAAGCTGGGGAAGTTTTTGAAAAGATTTTGTGGTGGTGGAAAGGGGGGGGGAAGGCTTCCTTTCTTGAAAGAATAAGACTGCATAGCAGTATGGCTTCAAAACAGACAAGGTCAGCTCCTAAAGGTGCAGGGGGGGGTTCCCCTACTCACCAACAAAAAGTGCAGTTATTAAGTTTGTAGACTCAGAGCCAAGAGCAGGAGACTGGATTTAAAGATCTGAAGGAATTTATTGCTGGGGCTTTGAAGAATCAAACTAAAACTATGGAAGATTTGAACCAAAAATTTGAAAAGCCTCAACATGAGATCAAAGAGGTGGTTCAAGAAAAGTATGACAAAATGAAACATGATATATTGACAGCAGTGACTGGCTTGTCAAAAGTGGTTGTTCAGATTGATAAAAAAGTGGGAGAACTCAGTTCAGAACTGGAATCTAAAATGAGGGAAACTGATAATAAAATTACTAATGTGGATAATAAAACTCAAAGAATTGAAAACGAACTGACCATGATGCAATTTAGATTTATGGAGTTTGCTGTAAAACTGAGAGGAATAAAAGAAAATAACAGAGAGGATCTGAGAACAATTTGTGCTGAGGGCAGTGATGTTAAAGATTAACCCTGAAGATGTTCTAAGTAAGATTGATAAGGCTTACAGAGTGAATTCTCGGGTGGCAAAGCAAAGACAACTGCCTAGAGATGTGGTAATTTACTTTACAGATAGAAGAATGAGAATTGATATCTTGCAAAAGTCTTTTGTTTCTACTGTCCAAGTGGATGGAAAGGAGATTGGGATCTACAAAGAGCTGCCACCGAAGATGTTAAGAGATAGAAAGGATTTTGGATTCTTGGGGAATGAGTTGAAGAAACAGCAAATTCAATTTAGATAGGATGCTCCAGTTGGCATAATATTGAAGTACCAAGGAGAGAGATATCGATTAAACACTGTTTCAAAAGCTGAAGAATTTTATTTCAATATTCTAAAAACTGGCACAGCATCTCCACGTACATCCTCACTGTTATGTGTAGAGGAGGGTGATAAAGAGAAGGAATTTGAACAAGAGTCTGTAGAACAGCGGAAGCAACCATATGCAGAGGTGGTGGAAATTCAAGGAGCAACAGGAGGGGGGTTTCTGGATGAACCATTGATAGATTTCCCCCTGGAAGCTATAAGTAGATCACCTAAGAATACAAGACAGGTAGCATTGGACCTCAAGCTGAAATTGCATGAACCAAAAGATCAACGTATAACCAGAGCAGCTTTCAAGCAATTTCAAGAGAAGCAACAGCAGCAGAGGTCTTTGCCACTACAAGATAAGAATGGAGTTAATAGCAAAACACAGAAACCTGAAGCAATGGGAGGAGCCAGGCCGAAGACTACCACTTTGGAACAGCAACTTCAGCAAATGCTCTTAACGCTTCAAGAGACCACAAATGACAATTAAACTTTTATCTTGGAATGTGAATGGATTAAATTCACCATAGAAGAGAAGGAAAATATTTCACTATTTGAAACAATTTTATAATGATGTTATTTGCTTGCAAGAAACTCAGATTACAAGACCAAAAATATCTGATAAAATCTAAATTAGGTGTACAATTTATAGCATCAGACTCAGAGAAAAAGAATGGTGTTGTGTTTTATGTAAATAAAAGTCTGTCAGCCAAAATTATAGAGGCAGATGTTTGTGGAAGATATCTGGTGATTGAACTAAATACACAAAATGGTCTAATTTTGGTGATTGGAATTTATGCTCCCAACCAAAAACAAGAAAATTTTTATAAATTATTATATTCCAAAATACTGCAATGGGACTATAGATCTATTTTGCTTATAGGAGATTGGAATGGAGTAATAGACATTAAAAAAGATAAGAAGAGTCTGGCAAAGTCATCAATACGTGCGAAACTACCACAAATATTTTTTGATATGAAAGAAGATTTGGAATTGAAAGATATATGGAGAGAGCAAAACCCAAGAGAATTGGACTTTACTTTTTTTTCAGATAGACATCGATCCTTCTCTAGGATTGACTTTATCCTAGTTACAGCTGATCTACTTTCTAAAACAAAGAAAACAAAGATATTCCCGAGGACTATAACTGATCATAGTCCGGTATGGATAGAAATAGAAATGGGAAAGAATGAGAGAAGATCGTGGAGAGTAAATGAAAATCTGTTTAGTTATGAAAAGAATGTAAACAAACTGAAAAAACAAATGAAAGAATTTTTTGAAATTAATTTGAATAAGGGTACCCCTATTGAAACTGTTTGGGATGCAAGTAAGGCTTATATGCGGGGGGTACTAATTCATATGAACTCTAAATATAAACTGAATCAGCAAAGAAAAAGATTAGAAATGGAAGGAGAGATAAAGAAAAAGGAACAACTACTTATAAAGAATCCGACAGACAAAAAATTACAGGAAATTATAAAACTTTTGAAAGACCAGTTTCAAATGCTTATAACGGAACAAACAGCAACTAACCTACAATTTGCAAAACACAACACATTTTGTAATCTAATAAACCGGGCAGGTGGTTGCCTTATGCATTGAGGAAACAGCAGAGTTCTTGAGTCATTGGTAGAATTGAGTATGGAGGGAAGGAAGTTTTTCAACGAAGTCTAATTAAAGAAGCTTTTTTAGATTATTATACAAAACTATATGCCAAAGATGAGATACAGAATGAACTTATAGATAAATACCTAAAAGAAGGGAGAGTTACAAAAATTGCTAAGGAGCAAAAGGAAAGAATGAATCAGCTAATAACAGTCGAGGAGATTATTATTGCAATTAAACAACTGAAAACAGCTAAAGTTCCAGGGACGGATGATTTAACAGCAGTGTACTACAAAACTTAGAAGCAGAAATGATTGAACATCTTAAAGACTTATTTTGTAGCATACAAAAAGGGGGTAAAATACCCCCTTCATGGAAAGCAGCCTTTGTTTCATTGATACCAAAAGAGGAAACATGTTCTACAAAACCGGAAAATTTTAGGCCAATATCTCTCCTGAATACGGATTATAAAATTTTTGCAAAAGTATTAGCCAACAGATTAATGCCAGTTATGCAAGAGGTGATTCATCATGATCAAGCTGGATTTATAGAAGGCAGATACATGAAGGATAATGTGAGGCAAATTATAGACTTATTGGAATATCCTGAGAAGAATAAACAGATCCCTGCAGTGCTGGTGTTTTTGGATGCGGAGAAGGCCTTTGATCGAGTTAATTGGAACTTTCTATTAAAGACATTATCAAAAATGGGCTCTGGGGACCAATTTGTACAAGCAGTTACAGCAATTTATCAAGATCAAACAGCACAAATTATTATTAATGGAAGTCTAACTACAAACTTTAGTATAGAAAAAGGAACAAGACAAGGTTGCCCATTATCCCCATTGTTGTTTATTTTAACTTTAGAAGTCTTGTTGAATAAAATACGAGACTCGAGTATTTTGAATGGAATAGCTATAAGGCAAGAGGATTACAGAAGAAGGGCATTTGCAGATGATCTGGTTGTTACCCTAACACGGCCTATGGAATCGGTAATCCAGATGAAAGATATTATAGAAGAATATGGTATGGTATCAGGATTTAGATTGAATCAGAAAAAAACCAAGATGATAATTAAGAATATGTCAGAAGTTCAAAAGAAGGAACTCGAAAGGAGGGCAGGCTTTGAAATAGTAGCAAAACTGAAATATCTAGGAGTTCAAGTTGCAGCTTCAAATACAAAACTTTTCAAAAATAATTATGAGGTGTTATGGCAAAAGGTACAAAGAGACATGGAAACCTGGAAAAAACTGCAACTATCTTTACTTGGAAGAATAGCAGCAGTTAAGATGAACGTTCTACCTAGATTTTTCTTTTTCTTTCAAATGATTCCGGTCCTCAAAAATGATCAACATCTGATTGAATGGCAAAAAGGAGTGAATAAGTTTGTTTGGAATGAGAAAAAGCCAAGAGTTAAACTGAAAATTATGCAAGATGTTCGTGAAAGGGCCTTAAAGTTCCAAACCTACGATTGTATTATGAAGCAGCAGCGTTGACGCAAGCGAGTGACTGGTTTGGAATGACAAAGACTGGAATATTGAACATAGAAGGCCATGACCTAGAATATGGCTGGCATGCATATCTATTTTATGAAAGTAAAGTTGATAAAGTATTTAAGAGCCATATATTTAGAAATTCTTTGATGAGAGTATGGAAGAAAAAAACAGGCCTTCTGGTCCCACTAGAAGTTTGGAAATGGGCCATTTCTGGCCTCTGGAGGGCCTCTAGGGGGTTGAGGAAGGCCGTTTTTGTCCTCCCCAAGAAAGCCTCTGGAGCCTGGGGAGGGCGAAATATGGGCCTACCAGGCCCACCGTGCCAAAAGGGGGAGAGAGTGGGATGGGGAGCATTGAATTATGGGTGTGGGCACGCACACGCGTGAGCCCCCCCCATGTTTGGTACACAACGGCAAAGAGGTTAGCCATCACTGGACTAGATAGTCACTTGAGCAGGGAGGGCTGGACTACAAGAGCTCTAAGGCTACCGCTACCAGAATCAGTAGAGATAAAAGCTACCAGTTTCCTCCAAACCAGTACTTCCAAAGACAACCTCCTCCCCCGCTGCTCTACTTACCTTCCCAAGCCTCCTTTTAGCATCTACTGCGAATGCACACATAGCACGCGCCAATAGGGGGCTTGGGAAGGTAAGGGGGAATCAGCTGTGCTGCGCTGTTTAGCTTTGCTAGAAAGCAGGAAATCCTGCTTTCTAAACCATGCGGCACAGCTGATCATCGGAAATACCAGTTCAGAAAGAACCGGTAGCTTTTTTTTTTTTTACTACTTGCTTTCCCAAGCCTCCTTTTGGTGCGCTCTGTGCATGGCCCACAATGTATGTTTTTGCACGCGCCGTGCCTGCTCAGCCAGCAAACCAGTAGCAAACCAGTTCGGATTTCACCACTGCTTCCCTTAAGGTCCCTTCCAGATCCATTTTGCTTGCTTGCTTCAATTGATTGCTTCAATTGATTGCTTGAATCGATTGAATCGATTGCTTGAATCGATTGCTTGAATCGATTGCTTGAATCGATTGCTTGAATTGATTGATTGAATCGATTGATTGAATTGATTGCTTGAATTGATTGATTGAATCGATTGATTTAATTGATTGCTTGAATCGATTGATTGAATCGATTGATTGAATCGATTGCTTGAATTGATTGCTTGAATTGGTTGATTGAATTGATTGATTGAATTGATTGATTGAATCGATTGCTTGAATTGGTTGATTGAATCGATTGCTTGAATTGATTGATTGATTGAATTGATTGATTGAATTGATTGGTTGATCTCCAGCTCAACTGCTACCCTCCCATCGCAAGCAAGGGGCTCTCCCAGCTCCTCCTGGATACCTGGAAAGGGGCTGGATGAGGCTGGATGAAGATTGCAAAATAACCCCTTTGTAGGAAACTGCTGAGACCTACCAGAGGCTGTCCTTGCAACTCTTCCTAGCGTTTAAGGATGATTTTACGCACGAGGAGACCCCTTCCAATCCCTTCCTTGCTATGGGAGCTGCAGAGAACACATCATCACCCCTGCTTTCGAGGGGTGCAGGTGATCCTCACTCGCATAAGGGATTTCTTTTAATCTACTTTTTGTGCTTTTCAAAGATGGCCATCCCTCAGGGCTTCCATCCTTAAAACAAGGCTTTCGTCTTTCAAGGTTTGTTTCAGCTGGCCTTTTGGCTGCCGGAATAGACTATAAAAATTGAGGAGGGGGGGCAGAGACCTCTTCTCTTAGCTTTGTAAAATAAAATGTGGCTGAGGAAATCAATCAAGGATCGTGAGTGGTTTGAAACCTCACAGCTTCTGGGACAGGAGAAGAGAAGAGAAGAGAAGAGGAGAGGAGAGGAGAGGAGAGGAGAGGAGAGGAGAGGAGAGGAGAGGAGAGGAGAGGAGAGGAGAGGAGAGGAGAGGAGAAGAGAAGAGAAGAGAAGAGAAGAGAAGAGAAGAGAAGAGAAGAGAAGAGAAGAGAAGAGAAGAGAAGAGAAGAGAAGAGAAGAGCAGATCAGAGAAGAACAGAGCAGAGCAGAACAGAACAGAACAGAGAAGAACAGAGCAGAGAAGAGCAGAGAAGAGCAGAGCAGAGAAGAACAGAGCAGAGCAGAGCAGAGCAGAGCAGAGCAGAGCAGAGCAGAGCAGAGCAGAGCAGAGCAGAGAAGAGAAGAGAAGAGAAGAGAAGAGAAGAGAAGAGTTGGAAGGGACCTTGGAGGTCTTCTAGTCCAACCCCCTGCTTAGGCAGGAAACTCTACACCACTTCAGACAAAGGGCTATATAATCTGTTCTTTAAAACTTCCAGTGTTGGAGATTCACAACTTCTGGAGCAGAGGTGGGTTCCAAATCCCATTGCTACCGGTTTGCTCGTGCGCACGTGCATGCTTCTTTGCACGCGCAGAAGCATCCAGGTGGGTGGGCAGAGCTTCCCACCGCCATCGCTACCAGTTTGCCCAATCCAGGGCAAACCAGTAGCAACCCACCACTGTTCTGGAGGCCAGTTGTTCCACTGGTTAATTGTTCTAACTGTTTAGGAAATTCCTCCTTAGTTCTAGATTGTTTCTCTGCTTGATTAGTTTCCATCCGTTGCTTCTTGTCCTGCCCTCAGGGGCTTTGGAGAAGAGCTTGACTCCCTCTTCTTTGGGGCAGCCCCTGAGATATTGGAAGATGCTATCATGTCTCCCCTGGTCCTTCTTTTCATCCAACTAGACATGCCCAGTTCCTGCAGCCGTTCTTCATAGGTTTTAGCCTCCAGTCCGCTCATCATTGGTGGCACAGCAGACTAAAGTGCTGTTAAGTAGCACCAGCTGCCTGCAATTACTGCGAATCTCACCAGGCTCAAGGTTGACTCAGCCTTCCATCCTTTCAAAAGTAGGTAAAATGAGGACCTGGATTGTGGGGGGCAATAAGCTGACTTTGTTTAAAAAAGAATACCGCTTTGGGGGTGGGGGGCAAAAGCCCTACTAAGCAGGTATATACAAAAGTATGAAGGCTGTTGCTTAATGCATTGTAAGCTGCCCTGAATCTCCGGAGAAGGGCGGCATATAAATCGAACCAATAAATAATTAAATAAATAAATAAATAAATCATCTTTGTCACTCTTGAAATCGCCATTGCTTCCTTCTTTGTCATGATCCCTGGAGGGGAAAGGATGGATTCCCGAATCAAGTGTCTTCACCCAATCTCTTAGCCCAGATCGGGGTAAAGACGCAGCGGCTGTACAGGTAGTCCTCAACTTACGACGGTTCATTTAGTGACCGCTCAAAACTTATTATGATCGTTTTTCACACTTAACGACCTTTGGCAGCGTCCCCCCACGGTCAGGTGATCCAAATTCAGGCGCTTGGCCACTGGCTCATGCTTATCACCCTTGCTGTGTCCCGAGGTCATGTGTCAATCAACGTTTGTGAGCTTCTGACGAGCAAAGTCAACGGGCAAGCCAGATTCACTTAACCACGAGGGTTGACTAGCATATTGACTGTAATGATTCATTTAGCACGAAAGGTCGTAAAATAAGGGCAAACCTCACCTAAATGTCTCACTTAACGACAGAAATTAGCTAACGACTAATTGTGGTCGTAAGTCAAGGACTGCCTGTATTCCAACCCCAGGCTAGGTACAATTAGTTTTGAGAGCTGGAAGAAA
Source organism: Coluber constrictor foxii (assembly GCA_038048745.1). Classification (NCBI taxonomy): domain Eukaryota; kingdom Metazoa; phylum Chordata; class Lepidosauria; order Squamata; family Colubridae; genus Coluber; species Coluber constrictor. The sequence goes on along the minus strand of CM075958.1, from coordinate 4,318,819 downwards.
CGGTCTAAATAAATTTTACTGGACTCAGTGATCAGTTAAGGTGCCGAGTTCCCAGCAGGTCACAGATTCTCATCTCCCAACTGGAAGAGACCAGAACAGAATAAACAGAGTTGGAAGGGACCTTGGAGGTCTTCTAGTCCAACCCCCTGCTCAAGCAGAAAAACCGGTGCCATTTTAGACACCTGCCTGTCTAATCTCTCCTTAAAAACCTCCATTGATGGAGCGCCCGCAACTTCTGGTGGCAAGGTGGTCCACTGGCTCATGGTTTCATATTTTCTCTAAAAAAAGCGAATATCTGTCCCTTGCTTCACTTCCTTTCTCCACAACACATACACACACACACACGCACACACAAGCAAACACACACACACACACACAGAGTGACTCTTTCCAACTTCCACCCTATTTGTCCGTTTAAGCCGTTTCTTGCATCAGAGGCAGGGAAGCGACAGCGCTTAAAAAAGTTTGTGCCACGGAATGCAAAGGGCGAGCGGCCACCACCGCCAGGGAAAGTCCTGATTTTAGCTTCTCGGGTGCAGCCACAGCAGTGCCCCTGAGCATGTGCAGAGATCAGAAAAGCAGGGGAGGGGGAAAAAAACCCCCTTCCAGCCCAAGCAGAATCTCTCGTCTTCCTACCTGTCTCGGAGTCTCCGCTTTCTCCCAACCGTTGCCTTGGAGAATTGTCCCCTGTGCCAACAGGTGTTCAGACACCTCTCCCTTCCAACCTGTTCTGCCACCTACAGATGGAAGGAACTGGCCCCGAGGAGGTCAAAAGGGGAACTGAGGCACCTGAGAGCAGAGCCCGGCTGTCACTACCAAGGCTGGCTGTTTTAGCAGCTGCCCGCCCCTTGAAGAAAAGATTTAAATAAATCCGCCTCGGGGCACGAGGAGGGGGGAGGCGGTGGCCCTCATCCTGGGCGGGTGGGACGGTGGCAGGAGGGCCGTCTGTCCTCTGAAGCAGCATCTTTCCACCCGCTGAGATAGCGATTCCTTCAGTCGGGACTTCTCGCACCCCGACCCGTTCGGGGAGTTTCATTGCGTCATGCCGGGATGAATCTTCTCGGTTGCCCTGAAGCTACGAAGGGCTGCGTGCCAGCCAAAGCTTTGCAGCTGATGGCAGGTGGCTCGCCTTCCTTCAAGCAAGGCAGCCACTCCTTGACTTATGACCGTTCGTTTAGTGACTGTTCAAAGTCACCATGGCAATGCAAAAGGGACTCGCCCAGAGGTGGTATTCAGCTGGTTCAGACCAGTTCGAGCGAACGGGTAGCGGAAATCACAGGTGGGCCACGCTCTCGTGATCAAAATTCAGACGCTTGCCAACTGACTCATATTTATGACCGTCCCAGTGCTCCTCCGGGGGTGTGTGTGACATGGGATCCCCTTTGGTGAGTCTACTAGGAAGAGAGATTCACGTAACAATGGTGTGACTTGCTTAACAACGGTGATGGTTCGCTTAACAACTGTGACAAGAAAGGACATTATACGGGGCGAAACTCACTGGAGAACTCTTTGGCTTAGCAACAGAAATTTTGGGCTCCATTTTGGTCGTAAGTCGAGGACCGCCTAATACAGGCCGTTCTCAATTTACAACCACAATTGTCAATCCAGCAAGGAGCAATGGGGTTGTTAGGTGAGTCACACTCTGTTTTACAACCGTTTTGGCCATGGTTGTTAAATGAGTCACAGGGTTGTGAAAGGAATCTGGCCCTTCCCCACCTCGACTTTGCTTGTGGGAAGTCTTCTGGGAAGGTCCCCAATGAGGATCACGGGACGCTGGAAGGCGGCAGCCGTCGTTAAATACAAGCCAAATGTCCAAACTTTTTTATTTTTTTATTTTTAATTTGATTTATATGCCGCCCTTCTCCAGAGACTCAGGGCGGCTTACAATGCATTAAGCAACAGCCTTCATACTTTTGTATATTTTTTATACAAAGTCAGCTTATTGGCAACCACAAACTGGGTCCTCAATTGACCTACCTTAGAAAGGATGGAAGGCTGAGTCAACCTGGAGCCTGGTGAGATTCGAACTTACTAATTGCAGACAGCTGGAGTTAAATTACAGTGCATTTGTCTGCTGATCTATCCAGGCTTTTTTTCACTATGCAACCAAGAGGACACCGTAATGGTTGTAATTTTGAGGACCGGTCGTAAGTTGAATATTCATTAGATGTATGGTTGTAAATCAAGGATTCCCTGTACGATTTACCAAATGAGTCAAATTTTGTGCTTTGGACACTCGGCCCAGAAAAGGTTAGCCATCCCTGGTATAGGATCTCCTGCCTGAGCAGGGGGCTGGACTAGAAGACCTCCAAGGTCCCTTCCAGCTCTATTCTGATTCTGATTCAATTCCCCAGTTAGATGGCTAAGGAATTCTGGGAGTTGAACGTCCCGCCACTTTCAGACCCAAGTGTCTTAAAACATCAACAACCCCCAAAACAACTTCCTAACTTGTTGGGCATCTGGAGGGCATCAGAAGTCGGCCAGCCTACCGTTCGCAACCACCTATAAAGAAAACTTGTATAAGATGGTGTATAGATGGCATCTCCCTCCTGCCCAACTATCTAAAATGTACCCAGGACTTTCTCCAAACTATTGGAAGTGCGGGGAGATAGGTACTTATTTTCATGTATGGTGGACTTGCCCTAAGGCAATTGAATTTTGGAAATCTATACAGAGGTGGATATTAGAAATTACAGGATATAAACTACAATTGAAACCAGAATATTATCTATTAAATATTAGGCCAGATAAGATAGGCACGAATATATGGTGTTTGAGTATATATATCACAACCGCAGCAAGAATATGTTTGGCTCAACATTGGAAGGGGAAAGCCCTGCCGGCTGAAGATTTGATTTTGGGGAAAATCATTGAATATGCGGAAGCTGACAGGTTAACAAAAAATTTGAGAGATCAAAAGGACTCTGTATACTTCCAATGCTGGGACCAATGGTATACCTGGTTGAATAATAAAATTAAAAAAGGACAAGGTTAATGTAGATTTTGCTTTTTATTTGTAAATTTTGATTGAAGTTCATCTATTGTGTAAAGTTCCCGTCACGATCTGTATGTGAATAATTATTTTGTTGTAATGAAATAAATAAATAAATTAAAAATTAAAAAAAAGAAGTCGGATGGGCTTACATCTACCAGGTTTTGCTCGTGGGACTCTCTCCGCCGAGCCCCATAACTCGAGGGGAGGTGGACCAGACCCCCCCCTCCCCAAGGCCAACTTCAGAAGGCAAAGCCTGCAGGTGAGTTTATGCAATGGGGAAGTTGCAAATTTCCCGGGTGGGTCCTCGTCTTACGACCACAACTGAGCCCAAAATACCTGTGTGATAAGTGAAACCATTGTTAAGTGAGGAGGATAAATTTTCTGACAGTGAGAGCAATCAACCCATGGAAGAGAAATTGCCTTCGGAAGTTCATCCCTGGAACCTTTCAAGAGGAGACTGGACTCAAGAGGAGATCGGTCAGAAATGGTGTAGGGCCGTGATGGCGAACCTATGGCGCGCATTCCAGAGGTGGCACATGGAGCCCTATCTGTGGGCACACGAGCATTGCATGCGTGTGCCGGCCAGCTGATTTTTGGGCCTTTTGGGCCCAGCGGAAGTCGGGCAATGGGCCATTTCCAGCCTCCAGAGGGCCTCCGGGACAGTGGGGAAGGTCGTTTTCACCCACCCCAGGTTCCAAGAAATCTTCTGGAGCCTAGGGAGAGCAAAAAACGGGCCTTCCAGTCCCATGGAAGTCGGGAAACGGGCCATTTCCGGCCTCCGGAGGGCCTCCGGGGAGGTGGGGAAGGCTGTTTTCGCCCTCCCCAGGCTCCTGGAAAGCCTCTGGAGATTGGGGAGGGCAAAAAGCAGGCCTATGGGGCCCACCGGGCCATCGCGTGGCAAAAACACCCTCAGCCCCTCGGGAGAAAAACCGGGAGGCAAAATGTATGGGATGGGTTGGTGAGCAGAGCAGGAGAAGCTGCATCTCCGGATTAGCCGCGGGTGGGAAGTGCCGAGTGTCTGTCAGGCAGTTCCCAGCGATCTGCATAGGCAGCAGTCTGCCAGGGCAAGACATCGTCCCACATGCGGAAGGAGAATTGCTGGCAGGCAGAAAGGGAAATGAGGCAGATCAGAGGCTCCCATCGTCGGTGGGAAGAGGCTGCTCAGCCATCCTGGCTCCAGAAGGCTGCCTAACCCCCCCCCCCCCCCCCGCCTGCCAGAGTTTGGTGCCCTCTCCACGGCTGCTGGAATGCCCCCCCCTGCAATGCCCAGCTGGCGGGAACCTCTGCAGCCCCGACACTCACGCACACAGAGCAAAGTTTCACATTTAGGCAGGAAAAAGCCAAAAGGGGACAAGTACAGATTAGGTGCAATCTGGCTCAAAAACAGGAACTGCGAGAGGGACCTTGGGAGTCCTAGTGGACGATCCCTTCAACGCGAGCCAGATGTGTTTTGGCAGCCGCCAAAAAAGCCAAGACAACCCTGGGTTGCATAAACAGAGGCATCGAATCAAAATGGTGTGAAGTCTTAGTGCCGCTTTATAAAGCCTTCAAAAGGCCACAGCTGGAATCCTGCGTCCAATTTTGGTCACCGTATTACAGAAAAGATGTTGAGCCTTTGGAAAAAGTCCAGAGAAGGGCAAATAAGATGATTAAAGGCCTGGAGACTAAAACACATGAAGGACAGTTGTGGGATTTGGGTTTGGCTACCTTAGAGAAAAAAAGGGAGGACAGGATAGCAGTCTTCCAGTAATTGAGGGGCTGCCCCAAAGAGGAGAGGGTCAATTTATTTTCAAAAGCACCTGAAGGCCAGACAAGGAACAATGGATGGAAACTTATCAAGGAGAGAAGCGACCTGGAATTAAGGAGAAATTTCCTAACACTTCGAACAATTAACCAGTGGAATGGCTTCCTACCAGAAGTTGTGGGTGTTTGTCCCTAAAGGATTTTAAGAAGAGACTGGACAACCCTGTCTGAGACGGGATAGGGTCTCCTCCGTGAGCAGGGGGTTGGATTAGATGCCTTCAGGCCCCCTAGGCCAGGGCCAGGGCTCTCCCCATGAATGCAGCCTCTTCCAGAGCTCATAGACCTCCCCTCCCCCACATTTCCTCAATTGCAGCAGATGCCCATGGTGCCAACCATCCTGCAGTCAGAGACTCAAGAAGTATATCGACCCCAAATAAACCACTGAGGGTTTCCCTTCAAATGAACCCTCAGTTGGATGAGCAAGGATGTCTTCCGTTCAGAGAAGACCAGACCTTGTTGAAAATCGCTCACTGGCGAGGAGTAGAAACAACATTATGGAACCCATGGGTCCTTCTGAAGATGGTTTGGGAAGGGATGCTGGCTTGCTGTGTTTTAATCCTTGGTGTCAACTCTAAACAAGATGTTTCTTCTTTCCTTCCTTCTTCTATTTTGTTCCTCCTTTCCTTCTTTCCCTTCCTCTACCCCATCTCCATCTTGTCTTCTCGCCTCCACCTTTTCCTTCTGCATCTCCTTTATCTTCTCCATCTCTTTTTCCTTCTTCTCCTTCTTCTATTCCTTCTCCATCTTCTCCCTTTTGCTCATCTTCTCCATGTTTTCCTTCTTCTCCTTCTTGATCTTCTTCATCTCCTTCTTCTCCAGCTTCTCCATCTACGTCCATCTCCTTTTCCTTTTTCCCCATCTTCTCCATCTTCATCTTTTCTTTGTCCTCCTCCTCCATTTCCTCCTCCCCCCCATCTTGTCCGTCTACATCATCTTCTCCATCTGCTTTTCTTTTTCCCCATCTTCTCCTTCTTCTCCTTGATTTTCTCCATCTTCTTGATCTTCTCCATCTCCTTCTCCTTCTTCTCCTCCTTCTCCAGGTTCCCCATCTACGTCATCTTTTCCTTGTCCTCCTCCTTGATCTTCTCCACCTCCATCTCCTCCTCCATCTTTTCCATCTGTCATCTTCTCCATTTCTTTTTCCTTCTACTCCATCTTCTCCATTTTGTTCATGTTTTCCTTCTTCTTTTTCTTCTTCTTGATCCTCTCCATCTCCTTCTCCTCCTTCTCTGGCTTATCCATCTACATCATCTTCTCGATTTCCAACTCCTTCTCCTTTTTCTCCATCTTTACCTTCTCCTCCTTCTTGATCTTCTCCATCTTTTTTGGTCTTCTCCATTTCCCCCTCCTCCCATTCTCCAGCTCCTTTCTCTTTTCCCAGTCTTTTCCATCTGTTACTCCCTCTCCTTCTTTTCCTTCTCCTCCATCTTCTCCTCCTCCTCCTCCTTCAGAAATGGCCACAAAAGGGCTCTCCACATTTTCCTGCATGCAAGAGAATGCTTGGAAAATGCAGATCCAGATCAATGATTTTGCAAACGTGATCTTATGTGCACAGGCAATTAACTTTAATCTGTAGTTATTAACCTTTTCCCCCTGACTCTACACTTTCACTGATGCTTGCGATATATAAATACATATACATGCATATATGCATCCATTTATGGAGGCACCTTCTGTGCATATATTTACCAGGGAAGGGAAACTGTCTGGTGTTACTTTTAGCTGGAGATGGCAAGAGGGAAACTTATGCAACGCTCAATATTTCTGTGCTCACCATTTTTAAAAATCTACTCTTCCTTTTGCTTAGTTTTCCTCCCTCTCTTGCTTTTCCTCCCCCTTTTCTTTTCTCTCTGCCCTTCTTCCTCCTTTTTGTTCCTTGCTTCTTCTCCTTCCTCTCTCCCTGTTCCTCCTTTTTCTCTCAGTCCTTCCTTTTATTCTCTCAATTCCCCCTTTCCTTTCTTATCTTACCATTTTCCTTTCCCTTCCTCCCTCCCTCCTTCCCTCCCATTCTCCTCTCCTTTCTTCCTCACTGCCTCTTTTCTTTTCTTTCCTTGCTTCTTCTCCCTCCCTTCCACCCTTCTTTTTCTCTCAAATCTTTTTACTTTTTTCTCCCTTTCCCTTCCTTCTCTTAACACCTGTTTTGTTTCTTCCTTCCTCCCTTCCTCTCCCTCCCATCTCTCCTTCCTTCCTCTCTCCCTCCCTTTCCTCCCTCCCTCGTTTCCCCTATCTCCTCACTCCCTTCCTCTCCCTTTCCTTCCTCTCCGTTCCTCTTTCCTTCCTTCCTTCCTCCCTCCCATCTCTCCTCCTTCCTTTCCTTCTTTCCCCTACCTACTTCCTCCCTTTCTCCCATCTCTCCTTCTTTCCTTCCTACCTCCTTCCTCTCCCTCCCTCTTTCCTCCCTCCCTCCCTTCCTTGTTTCCCCCTATCTTCTTCTTTCCTCTCCCTCCCATCTCTCCTTCCTTCCCTCCTTCCTTCCTCTCTCCCTCCCTCTTTCCTTCCTTCCTTCCTTCTGTCCTCTCCCCACCCCAATCTTTCCTTAAAGGAGCTTAGGGCCACCAATCGTTTTGTGAGCTGCATTTCCAAATGTCAGGCTCCACTGAGCTCTTCTAGGCTATCTGGAGCTGCTGGGATTTGGGCCAGGCTGCTCCGATGGAGACACCCAGACCCATCCTGGAACTTGGGCTGGTCCAGATGGAGAAAGGATGAAGGACGGGAGTCTGAATTGCCAGCCCCAAGTCTGTTGCTTTGCCCAAGAAACCAGGAGCACAAAGAACACACAAGAATGTACAGTGGCCCAGTTGATACCACAAAGGATCAGCCTCTCTGGGCAAGTGACGGCTCTCCATCTCTGGAGGCTGGAGTGTCAGCTGTGTGGGATGGTTGGGTAGATTTCCTGCACATCTCATTTTTTTAAAAAAAATAATTTTATTGAATATACAACTTAAAAACATTAGACTTGGTGCAACTTGTCTGATACATTCTTTTCTAACGCTTTTTCTCTTGTGTGTATTATAATATAACATCCTGCATATTCCATATATACTTTTTGTACATTCAGTCACACTTCAGCTGCATACATATTCCCTTCGTATCTATTCAAATCCAATTTAATCCTGTCTAATATTTCTTATATTATTTATTTTTCTCCCCTTTCCTTCACTCTGTTTCTAATTCTCTATCGCTACATTCCTCCTTTGCTCTAGCCCAGTGATGGATAACCTTAAGGTGCGTGCCAAAAGCGGGGAGAGCGTGGGGGGTCGCGGGTGCAGGTGCCCACATCCATAATTCAATGCACCCCGCCCTCCCGCACATGCGCACATGACCCCACCACATTTCCCCCTGCTTTTGGCACGTGACGGCACGGTGGACCCGGTAGGCCCGTTTTTCCACCTCCCCAGGCTCGAGTCTTTCTAGGAGCCTGGGGAGGGCAAAAACAGCCTTCCCCATCCCCCCAGAGACTGGAAACAGCCGGTTTCCCGACTTCCAGTGGGACCGGAAGGCCTGAAAATCCGTTGACCGGTGCACGCATGCGCGCTGGAGCTGAGCTAGGGCAACACTCACATGCCCATCAATATGGTTCCGCGTGCCACCTGTGGCACCCATGCCATAGGTTTGCCATCAAGGCTCTAGCCGTTTATAAAATGTATTCCAGGTTACATAGAATTCCGATTCATCTTCACATTTCATTTTTACATACTGTATTTACGTATATCCTATCTTTGTTTTTTTTTATTTAAATAACTCAAGGGAGTGACCACACCCAATCCTCCTTTCTCCTCCTCTTTTCCCCACAACAACAACTCTGCAAGGTGAACTGGGCAGAGAAAGAGTGACTGTCACCCAGCAATTGGCGCAAGTCCCTCAGCCAGCTTCTGTGCCTAAGGTGGAACTAGAACTCCCTGTCTCCCAGTGATTGTCCCAGAGTCTCTCAGCCAGTTCGCATGTCTAAGGATGGGCCTAGAACTCCCCATCTCCTGGTGAGTGGCCCAAAGTTCCCCAGCTGGTTTTCGTCCCGAAACTGTGACTAGAACTCACCGTCTCCCAGTTTCTAGCCTGCTGCCTTAACCAACACACCGCACAGCAGAGGGTTGGATTAGATGATCCCTGGGTTCCCTCTTCCACTCACACAATTCCATGATTCTTTGATTTAAGAAAACCATGCCTGGTCCACTCATCTTGAAGTCCATGAATTTGCAAACAAAAGAAAAAGTGGAATATCAGGTGCTCCGGACAAGGAAAAGAGGGCGTGGGTTGTAAAAAAAAAGGGGGGGGAACCCCAAATAATGAGCTGTATTTTTCACTGTCCTGCAAGACCCCCATTCTTCTCTGGCACTTAAAAGCCCCTGGAAAGAGGAAGATGCCCCTTTGTCAGCTTGCAACCAGATATTTTCCGCAATCAGATGGGGAAAGCCAACTCCAGGATGGTGGGGATGAAACCCGACTGCCTCCCTCTGGCGTCTGTGTGTCTCTACTGATGGAATCAATGCCTGCATTGAGCCCAGACGCTAAGAGGCCGGGGAAAAGGCATCGCCCACAAGTTCTGCTGAACCAGAAGAAACCCTCAACTCACAGGAGCCAAGTGGGAAATACTCTTCATAACCGTTCTTCATATACCCGAGGTAACAGTTCCTGTTGGCAACCCTGGTCAGATCACGGCTGAATTACGGGATCCGCTTTTGGTCACTGCAGTATGGAAAGGGCAGGAAGGAGGTAGAAGGCAGGCAAAACAAAGTGTTGTGGCCCGTCAGCGGCCTGTACAGATTGTAGCTGATTCCAACAACACGAGGAGGCTGGTGTGGTGCTGCGCCAGCAGCCTGTGCAGCTGGCGCTCGAGTCGGACAGTGAGGAGAAGATGTGGTACCAGAGGCAGGGATTTAGCCAGGGCCTTCAGAACCTCTAGAAGCTCCTTTAAGTGAAGAGGACAAAGAGGAGGAGCCTCTTCTCAATGCACGGGCGCGCAGAGCGGCCAAAAGGCAGGAGTGGCTCCTCAGGAGGACGTCTCCTGAGAGTAAGGCTTGGGGCTAATTGGCCACTCCCCTACTCTATTTAAGGAGGAACACCGCTTGCAGCAAGCTGTAGGGAACAACTTTATTTCAATGTCCTTCACATCTGGATTCTCTGCAAAATTGATTCTGGGCTTTCTGCCAACCTTAGTAAGATTGTGATTACCTTATCTTAGAATTCTGGTAGGCTCTTAAGACAGTTTATTAACAGCCTTAGTCTTTGGTTGATAAAGACTAAGTTATTTGAGTAAAATAAGCTTTGTACAGAGTTTGTGTGTGCTGCGTTCTTTGGGGTCCATAGCTGGAGCAGAACACAAAAGGACATGATTAAAGAACTTGGGAGATGAAATTGAACCCCAGAAATGGAGCGACGTTACTCATGTTCAGCCACGGTAAGGCTCAAGGTATTTTTATGCATTTTAAACACTTTAAGGGACACTTAATGAGTAATCCTTAATGGGAGTACATCTACCTGGAGGGGAGTAAGCAGTGAAGTACCACAAGGCTCCATCTTAGACCCAGCAGGATTCTTCAATATCTTCATAAATGACTCAGATGAAGGGGAACTCATCAAATTTGCAAGTGACACTAAGCTGGCAGGAAGAGCCAACAGCCAACTCCAGAAGAAAAAGCTCAGGATCCAAAAAGATCTGGATGCATTTGAACAATGGGCCCTATCCAACCACATGAAGTTTAATGTAGAGAAATGCAAGGTTTTACACCTAGGCAGGAAAAAGCCAAAGGGACAGGTACAGTTTAGGTGAAAATTAGCTGTGAGAGGGACCTTGGAGTCCTAGTGGATGATCCCTTCAACACGAGCCAGCCTTGTGTAGCAGCAGCCAAAAAAACCAAGACGATCCTTTGTTATATAAATAGAGGCTTAGAATCAAAATAGTGTAAAGTCATAGTATCGCTTTGTAAATCCTCCACACCTGGAGTACAGCCTCCAGTTTTAGTTACCACATTACAAAAAAGATATTGAGACTTTGAAAAAAGTGCAGAGAAGAGCAACCAAGATGATTAAAGGCCTGGAGATTAAAACATGTGAAGGACGGTTGCAGGAATTGAGTATATCTAATTTAAAGAAAAGAAGGACTAAGGGTGACATGATAACAGCATTCCGGTATTTGAGGTGCTGCCCCAAAGCAGAGGGGGGTTGATTTATTTTCCAAAGCACCAGAGGGCAGGAGAAGAAACAATGGATGGAAACTAATCAAGCAACCTGGAATTTAGGAGAAATTTCCTAACAGTGAGGACAATTAACCAGTGGAACAGCCTGCCACCAGAAGCTTCATCACTGGAGGTTTTTAAGAAGAGATTGGACAACCATTTCTCCATCAGCCTCCAGCGGCTGGCTCCCCCTGCTGATCAAAAAGGGGAAAACACTTCCCCTTTGCTAAAGATTTGCTAAATGTCTGTGGAGATTCTCATTCATCCAAGTCATGGTTGTCCCAAAGGTGCTTTTTTTCAAGAAGCAACTGGACTTTCTGGTTTTTCTTTGAAGACATTTCATTCCTCCTCCAAAAAGCTTCTTCAGCTCTGACTGGATGGTGGGGAATAGAAAGATTTATACTCCTTGCAGACAGCCAATCATTTGCATCCTTTTTAGACAGTCGTTGAAGCCGCTTGGAGGTTTGTCTGTGTCCTCAGGGTCACCTGAGTGGTGCAAATGAGGGTGGAGCCTTCTTAGAACAATTGAAAGGACTGTATTGTAGACTGGAGATAGAGAATGTTGTATCCCTCCCCTGTTGAGGGAGGGCTATTCAATTTGGACATAGATGGCCTCTCTGATCCCTCTTTCAAACCAACGGTCCTCTCTGTCCAAAATATGGACTTCGTTGTCTTTAAAAGAGCGGCCTTTGTCTTGTAAATGCAGACGGACTGCTGAATCTAGTCCTGATGAGTTTGTTCTCCTAGGTTGTGGTTTACATTTGTGAAGTGGCTGTTTTGTTTCTCCACTGTACAGATATGCACAGTGCTCACTGCATTGTAATACCACGTTGCTCAGTTTCTGTCTGGGTGTTTTATCCTTGGGGTGGACAAGCTTCTGCCTTTGTGTATTCTTGGGTTTGAAGTGTGTACATATGTTGTGTTGGCTGAAGATCCTCCTGAGCTCTTCCAATATTCCTGCAACATACGGAATGACAACATTGCTTTGTTTATTGTCCTCTTCGTTGTCTGTTGCGGAGTTGCTCCTGTAGGGTCTTTTCTGAGATTTGAGGAAGGCCCACTTGGGATAGCCACACATTCTGAGGGCTTCCTTGATGCGTTTTCATTCTTTCTTCTTCTTCTTTCCCATCTTTGCTAGTAGGCAGGTCTTCAGTTCAGTGGTGTTCATCAGAGAATCAGAGGTGGTAGCCACACTTCCATTGAAGAGACAGGAAGGGGCTTAGCAGCCCAATAAAAAGTGCTCAGCCTAAGAAAACCAGATTCCTTGTAAAGATATTTAAAATGTATTAGCTGGAGCAGTGAAGTTAGGATGAGGAGTAAGAACACAGTTATTGCTAACTGGCCATTGCATGAGGGAATCTGAACTGTAATTGGTTGCTGTGAGACTAAAAGCGAATACAATCCTTGATTGCATAAACAGGCATAGAATCAAAACCACGTGAAATCTTAGAACTGCTTTGTAAAGCCTTAGTAACGCCACATCTGGAATTCTGCATCCAGTTTTGGTCTCCACATTACAAAAAAGATGTTGAGACTTTGAAAAAGGTGCAGAGAAGAGCAACTAAGATGATTAAAGGCCTGGAGACTAAAATACATGAAGGACAGTTGCAGGAATTGGCTTTGGCCAGTCTAGAGAAAAGAAAGACTGGGGGATATTTATTTATTTATTTATTTATTTATTTCAATTTATATACCGCCCTTCTCCCCGGGAGGGGGACTCAGGGCGGTGAACAACCAAATTTAAAACACATATAATACAAACATTAAAAGAATTTTAAAATTGAATTAAATCGTTGGCGTTCCAGATAAAAGTCTCAACCCCATTAAAATACCCAATTTAAAACCCCAGAAAACAATAATAACAAAATTTTTTGTTAAAACCCCATTAAAATCGATCAAGCAAGGCCTGCTTGTTGGAATAAATAGGTCTTAAGGGCCTTTCGGAAAGTGCGGAGGTCCGGGATCAAACGAATTTCTGGAGGCAGCTCGTTCCATAGGGTGGGTGCCCCCACAGAGAAGGCTCTCCCCCTGGGGGGCCACCAGCCGACATTGCTTGGCTGATGGCACCCTGAGAAGGCCCTCTCTGTGTGAGCGTACTGGCCGGTGGGAGGTTATCGGTAGCAGCAGGCGGTCCCGCAGGTACCCCGGTCCCATGCCATGGAGCGCTTTAAAGGTCAAAACTAACACCTTGAAGCGCACCCGAAAGACCACCGGAAGCCAGTGCAGCTCGCGCAGGAGAGGTGTCACATGGGAGCGCCCTGTCGCTCCCATAATCACCCACGCGGCCGCATTCTGGACCAGTTGGAGCCTCCGGGTGCACCCCAAGGGGAGCCCCATGTAGAGAGCGTTACAGTAGTCCAGGCGAGACGTGACGAGTGCATGAGTGACTGTGCACATGGAGTCCCGATCCAGAAAGGGGTGCAACTGGTGCATCAGGCGAACCTGATAAAAGGCCCCCCTGGCCACGGCCGCCATATGCCCTTCCAAGGACAGCCGTGAATCCAGGAGGACACCCAAGTTGCGAACCCCCTCTGTGGGGGCCAATGACTCACCCCCAATAGCCAGCGATGGCACCAGCTGGCTATACCGGGACGCCGGCATCCACAGCCACTCGGTCTTGGATAGCAGGATTCCAGTATTTGAGGGGCTGCTACAAAGAAGAGGGGGTCAACTTATTCTTCAAAGCACCTGAAGGCAGGAGGAGAAGCAACTGATGGAAACTAATCAAGAAGAGAAAATCGGGGGCCCCAGCAGAAGACCTCCACCTCCTACTTTTGTGCTCCATTTGCTCCCGTCCGGACACGCCAAGAGCAAGAGACTGGGGGCGAAACAGAGAGGCCGGCCACGCCGAGAGCGAGTGGCTAAGCACAGAGAGACAGGGAATGAAAGAAAGAGGCCGGGCACCCCAAGAACAAGAGTGAGTGCAGTGAGGGCCGGCTGAGGCACAGAAGGAGAATCTTCCTCAGCCCCCCGCAGGAGATCCTGGCCTGCTACCTTTGCACTCTGCTACCTTGCGCTCCTCAGAAGACTCCCGCCCACCACCTTTGCGCTCCCCTTTGCTCTCCCCTACTCAGAACCAGTATCTTTGTCTACTGCTAGGCTAGACGCACCACAGTTGGAGAAACTTCCAGAGGCACATTTAGTCCTAACCTAGGACTAAATTAGAATCCATCCAATCCTTCTAAATTAGGACTGGCCACAAGCAAAGGAGATAAATGTCCCCAAGATCATAGAAGGCAAGAGCGAATCCAGCAAACTGTGCTCAGCTGCACAATTACAAATAAACGATCAAACAAACAAATAAATGAAAACAAAGTCCTTCCTCGCAAACAGCACCAGTGCCTCCACATCAAACTACCATGCTGTCCAAAAAATCCCTCCACTGCCAAACCCCCATCCAAAAAGAAGGTGAGCTGTCTGAAGCAAAGTTGAATTGCAGAACTGAACCGAAGAAGCTCCTTGGATGAGAAGTGAAACCTATTCAAAGAAAAACCAGAAAGTCCAGTTGCTTCTTGGGGGAAAAAAATAGCAGCTTTGGGACATTTATTTATTGCGTCTGAACAGCACTGAAAAAAGTGATTCGTGACAAGTTTTCACACTTATGACCGTTTCGGCCATCCCCGTCACATGATCAATATTGAGCCGCTTGGCAACTGAAGTGTGTGTTTATATAGTGTTTGCAGCATCCCGGCGTCACACGCTCATCGCTTGCGACTTCCTTCCCACAAGCAATGGACAGATGGACGGATTCGCTTAACGACCACAGGATTCACTTAACAGCAGTGGCTAAGAAGGTCGCAAAACGGGGCAAAACAATGGCTCAGCAACGGAAACGTCGGGCTCCCTTTTGTGGTCCTAAATCGAGGACCACCCGAATTTATAACATCCAGATTGAACCGCCTCCGCCGAGGCGCAGGGCAGGAGCTGCAAACGCGCCCTTTGAAAAAGACAAAAATCCCGAGAGGAGACGGGAGGATCGCTGGAGGCCGCTCGGGACGAAGGGAAAAAAAATCGCCTCAGGGATTCCGCGCGGGAGAGTCACCGGCTCCCCAGATAAACACGGCGGGGACGGAGCTCCGCCTCCTCAGGTCGAGCCGAGCCACCAGGCAGGGCTCGAGTGACTCAAGAGGGCGGGGAATTTCCCTATGCCCCCCTCCCCCCCCCGCCGTCGCGAGACTCCGCCTCTTCCGATGATTTCCCAATCTTCGCCCCGCCCTTTCTTTCCGCAGTATATAAGGGGCGGCGACAGCGGCTGCCTCCACTTCCCTGCCGAGCAGGGCCGCGGAGGGTGGTTCTTTGCTTGGCTGCCTGGCGGTTGGGGTGGGGCGGTGCCCAGTGGGAGAGCGGCGATTCGCCATGGATATGAAGAAGCGGGTGACGCTGGAACTGCGAAGGAAGTTGCCGGCCGAGGTGAGACCCCCCCCCATGGGTGCGGGGGTCGCCTCCTCCTTCCCCCCCACCTCCCCACTCTTGCACACACGTGTGCCCGGCAGGCATGTTGGAGGTCCGCGACGGTGGCCTCCCCTCCTAGATGGGGGGGGGGGGTGAGAGGGGTCTAGGCGCCGTGCGGACCCTTCACCCTGGAAGCCCCCTCCCCTCCAGACGCCCCCTCCCCAATGGCTCCACCTTCCCCCGATCGTTTCCTCCCTCCACTCTCCCGCAGGGAAAAGGGGGGGGGCCCCCACGACGGGATCGGGCTCAACGTTGGGCCTTGGGGAGGGGAGAAGGGGTTCAGCTTCCCCCCCTCCCCCATCCCTTTTTGCAAGAGAGACTTCCCCCCCTCTCTCCCCCCCCTTGAGAGAGGAGGGAGGGACCCAGTGGTGGAAATTTTAAAGTTTTTTACTCCCGGTTCTGTGGGCGTGGCAGGGGAAGGATACTGTAAAATCCCCATTCCCTTCCCACTCCAGGGGAAGGATACTGCAAAATCTCTATTCCCACCCCAATCTGGGGCTAGCCAGAGGGCATTTGCTGGTTCTCTTGAACTACTCAAAATTTCCGCTATGGGTTCTCTAGAACCTGCTGGATTTCACCCCTGGATTGGAGTCGCGCCCCCCCCCAAAAAAAACATCCTGATGGGTGGAGGGGAGGAAAAGGCCGCAAGGGTTTTCTGGGGTGGGCAGAGGGGAAAGTTTGGGGGGGGTGAGAAAGGGGAATCAAGTCACACAAAGGCACACAGGTCATAAATAGGAGTCAAGCTACCAAGCATCCGAGGTTTTGATCATGTGACCATTGGGTGTGTGTGTGCTGAGACAGTCATTAAGTGTGAAAAGAATAGCTATAATCACCCCGTTTACAAACTTTCTTGCCGCGGTTCTTGAGTGCATCCTCCAGTGGTTAACTTAGTAACGGTTGTTAAGTGAGTCTGACTTCCCAATTGTCAGAAGGTTGCAAAAGTGGATTCCAGGATACTGCAACCGTCATAAATATGAACCCAGTTGTCATGTTCCCGGCAGAGCCTGAATCTGAGAGGAATGGCTCCATTGGCTATGGAGGAAACTGGGGAAGGGCAAAGTCAGGCTGGGCAGAGCAGGGGAGAGGAACAAGGGAGAGAGGATTCAGATGAAGACCAAGGCCCACCTCTTCCTCATCCTAGGCAGCGCAGGAACAGAGAAGAGAGCAATGTGGATTGTATAGCTTATGAAGAAAGAGAGGGCCCTTCGGGAGTAGGGCAGTATATAAATCCAATATAAATCCAATAAAACTAAAACTAAACTAAACTAAACCCTGATTCCCTTCACAAAGCACACCTGGGGATGGAGTTTAAAGGAGAGGCAGTTGGGAGAGGTGTTTATCGGGAACAAACACTGACTTCATCTAGTGTTGAGAGCTGTGGCCTGCATTCCTGGCATTCTTCCTGACTAGGCTTCACCAGAGAAGTGCAGTGGTTCTCAACCTGCCACTTATGGCTGGGATTCTGAAGGAGAACCGCTGCCCTCCCCCCTCCGCCACCAAGGACAAGCAGCGCTGCCACTGCTGCTCTCCTGGGGCGACGGAGTTTTGCAGGAGATGCACAGCAGTTCTCAACCTGCCACTTATGGCTGCTGCTCACCTGGGGCTGCAGGTGAGATGCCTGGGATTCTAGAGGAGAACTGCCTCCCCCGCCCGCCACTGAGAACAAGCTCTTCTCAGGCGCCCGAGCCAGCCAGATACTCAGGACCGCAGACGCGCATCGTTGTCCTGGGCTGGAGGGCCAGGACCGCTCAAGAAGCCCGGGAAGGAAGGAAACCCTGGCCTGCTGGTCCTGGTTGACAGCTCTACTCCCCTAGGAAGCATCCAGGATCCCACCTCCGCATCTTTGGGCACGTGAGCTATTCTTCATCCGTGCATGCGCGCCACAAGACCAGGTGGCAAGTGCGTATGCACATGCAGGAAACCAGAAGATCATCTTCCCAGCGCACGCATGCGGACCTTGCAACTGTTCTTTCTGTTTCTGGAGGTCTCGCATCCATGAAGACCAGCTGGCCGGCATGCCAGAACCCGGAAGAGCAGCGGGTGATGGCTCCAGGTGCCCAGAGAGATGGCTCTGCATGCCACTTCCAGCATGTTCGCCATCACGGGTTTAGATTTACCTCACGATGTTTCTGTATTCCTGACTATATTGTCTGTTCATGTATGAGGCAATCTGCGCTGTAATTGGTTGTTGTGGGTATAAAGGGGGATTCTCTTCTTTACTGCTTTTTTCTTCTATGTGCTCTGTATACTGTTGATTTACCTCATGATGCTCCTGACCATATTGTCTGCTCATGCATGGCATGAGGCAATCTGAGCTGTGATTGGTTGTTGTGGATGTAAAGGGAGTTTCTCTTTTTTCCTGCCTTTTTTTTCTGTGTGCTCTGTATACTGTTTTGATTTACCTCATGATGTTTCTGTGTTCCTGACTCTTGTCTGCTGTGGATATAGATGTTAAATATAGGTGAAACTCGAAAAATTAGAATATTGTGCAAAAGTTCATTTATTTCAGTAATACAACTTAAAAGGTGAAACTAATATATGAGATCGACTCATTACATGCAAAGTGAGATAGTTCAAGCCTTAATTTGTCATACTTTTGATGATTATGGTTTACAGCTCATGAAAACCCCAAATTCACAATCTCAGAAAATTGGAATATTGTGAAAAGGTTCAATATTCTAGGCTCAAAGCGTCCCACTCTAATCAGCTAATTAAGCCATAACACCTGCAAAGGGTTCCGGGACCTTTAAATGGTCTCTCAGTCTGGTTCAGTAGGAATCACAATCATGGGAAAGACTGCTGACCTGACAGTTGTGCAGAAAACCATCATTGACACCCTCCATAAGGAGGGAAAGCCTCAAAAGGTAATTGCAAAAGAAGCTGGATGTTCCCAAAGTGCTGTATCAAAGCACATTAATAAAAAGTTATGTGGAAGGGAAAAGTGTGGAAGAAAAAGATGCACAAGCAGCAGGGATGACCGCAGCCTGGAGAAGATTGTCAGGAAAAGGCCATTCAAAAGTGTTGGGGACTTTCACAAGGAGTGGACTGAGGCTGGAGTCAGTGCATCAAGAGCCACCACTCACAGACGGATCCTGGACATGGGCTTCAAATGCCGTATTCCTCTTGTCAAGCCGCTCCTGAACAACACACAACGTCAGAAGCATCAGAACCTGGGCTAAAGACAAAAAGAACTGGTCTGTTGCTCAGTGGTCCAAAGTCCTCTTTTCTGATGAGAGCAACTTTTGCATCTCATTTGGAAACCAAGGACCCAGAGTCTGGAGGAAGAATGGAGAGGCACACACTGCAAGATGCTTGAAGTCCAGTGTGAAGTTTCCACAGTCTCTGTTGATTTGGAGAGCCATGTCATCTGCTGGTGTTGGTCCACTGTGCTTCATTAAGTCCAGGGTCAACGCAGCCGTCTACGAGGAGATTTTGGAGCACTTCATGCTTCCTTCCGCAGACGAGCTTTATGGGGATGCTGACTTCATTTCCCAACAGAACTTGGCACCTGCCCACACTGCCAAATGTACCAAAACCTGGTTCAATGACCATGGGATTGCTGTGCTTGATTGGCCAGCAAACTCGCCTGATCTGAACCCCATAGCGAATCTATGGGACATTGCCAAGAGAAAGATGAGAGACATGAGATCGAACAATGCAGAAGAGCTGAAGGCCGCCATTGAAGCATCCTGGTCTTCCATAACACCTCCGCAGTACCACAGGATGATACCATCCATGCCATGCCGTATTGAGGCAGTAATTGATGCAAAAGGGGCCCAAACCAAGTACTGAGTACATATGCATGCTTATACTTTTCAGAGGTCCGATATTGTTCTATGTACAATCCTTGTTTTATTGATTTCATGTAATATTCTAATTTTCTGAGATTGTGAATTTGGGGTTTTCATGAGCTGTAAACGATAATCATCAAAAGTATGAAAAATCAAGGCTTGAACTATCTCACTTTGCATGTAATGAGTCTATCTCATATATTAGTTTCACCTTTTAAGTTGCGTTACTGAAATAAATGAACTTTTGCACGATATTCTAATTTTTCGAGTTTTACCTGTATATTTAAAGAAAACTAGATTGTGTCAGCATCTCTGATTTTGGGACACCTGCCCACAAAACACATTTCATGTCAGAAATAAAGGAACTGATTAGGGTAGGGTTTCATTTCATGAAATTAAATTTCATTTAATTTTTTTAGACTTTATACGTATATAAAGTTCTTGCCCAATGCTGGCGGAGATATTTCTGACCACGTCATTCTGTGTGCGTATCGGTCCCAGAGGGCGCCGATACGATACACTGTAAAAGATGGAAGGTTGTGTGAATAGTGTCACATTTGTGATAAATAGTGTCACATTCGTGAGTGGGCTAAAGTGAGAGGCCACTATCACTGCTGGCTCATCCTGACTGGATCTTAAAGAATTGGGAGAAGTGGGGCTAGAGAGATCTGCTAGGACCCCCAATTTTGCGACCTCCTTTTGCCACGGTTGTTAAGCGAATCATTGCCCTTAAGTGACTCGTGGCCTTTAATGAACCTGGCTTCCCACATTGACTTTGCTTGTGGGAAGGTTGCAAATGGTGGTCCGGTGACCCAGGGGTGCTGAAGCCGTTGTAAATACACACCTGTTGTGTCAAGTGCCTGAATTTTGACTGGGGCCATGGGGCTACTCCCTGCTATGCTGTAAACTTTGGTTGCTAAACGATTGATTGTTCGTCAAAGACTGCCTATACAGCTACTGTGTTTCCCTGACCTTGTCTTATTTTTGCCATCAAAAAATGGCACCAGGTCTTATTTTCAGGGGGGAATGTCGTCCACTGACGCACTTCACTTGCATGCATCTCACACACACACACACGGCCTCCTTTTTGCTGTCAGAGGCATTCAGGAACTTCTTCGGCCTGCAAGGCTTTCATGAAGACCTCTGCAGCCGATAACAGGGCTCTGGATCGATCCGGAGCTCTGTTATCAGCTGCAGAGGCCTCCAAGAAAGCTTCGCCGGCTGCAGAAGAAATGAGCCAGAAAGGCAGGTGTCAGGGAATGCAAAGCATGGCTGCAACTGTCCGAAAATAACAGATAGTAGAACAGCTACACACACACAAAAACACACACACACACACACACCCTAGCTTAATTTTTACCTGTGCACCCTGGAGGGGCGGGATCTTAATTTGGGTTTATTATGGGGGTAGGGCTTATATTGGGCACACGTGTTACAAGCTACTAGAGTAGGTCATAATTTTCGGGGAAACATGGTAGTCCTTAACTTACAACCACAACGGAGCCCAACATTTTTGTTGCAAGACAGTGGTTAAGTGAACTTTGCCCCATTTTAAGGACGTTTCTTGCCACCGTTGTTAAATGAATCGCTGCAGCTGTTAAGTTGGTAACAACATTAAGTGAACCTGGCTTCTCCATTGCTTGTCGGAAGGTTGCAAAAAAAGATCATGTGACCGTGGGATACTGCGATCGTCATAAACACATGCCAGTTGCCAAGTGTCTGAATTTTGATCACGTGACCGTGGGGATGCTACAACGTGTGAAGTTTCTGAAAGATGCCCTAATTAATTCATGAGCCATGAGTCAAACTTCAAAAGAAATAGTCATTTATTAGGCACACCATTTCGGCAATATTCAGATGCAGTTAGAACTAATCCCACGTAGATTTACGTTCCCCTATGACCCTGTCTCTCCCCTCCTCCCTGGCCATGTCA
The DNA here is from genome assembly GCA_038048745.1 of Coluber constrictor foxii. Classification (NCBI taxonomy): domain Eukaryota; kingdom Metazoa; phylum Chordata; class Lepidosauria; order Squamata; family Colubridae; genus Coluber; species Coluber constrictor. The sequence continues at coordinate 4,297,672 of CM075958.1, read as the reverse complement.
TAAATCACATTCTCCCATTAACCACTTTGGCTGGCTGTGAAACCCAACACCCTCCTACTGATTGCGGTAAGAAAGCATCTATGGAATGTAGCTTCAGTTATGGAAATCAATCAGCTCTATCAGTTCTCTCCTGCTCATGGCAACTTGAAAGCTTTGCAAGTTGACACAACGGTTATAAAGTGTGAAAAATGATCCTAACTCACTCTTTTCAGTGCTTTTGAATGGTCACTAAATAAGAACCGTTGTAAAGTTGAAGACTACCTGGGCTGTCGGGTCAGTTGTGTCTCCAGTGGACCGATGACGTCCGGGAGGTTTGAGAGAGCTGCCTTGAAAACTCTCTCCTCTCCACACCACCCCATAAATGAGACCGCATCACCCAGAATCCCCTAGCTGTTTGTCTGGTGGAATTCTGGGAGCCAGAGTTTGAACATCTTTCTTTCCCAGGTGAAGGAGCTGGTGCTGGACAACTGCCGCTCGGACGATGGCAAGATCAGCGGGCTCTCCTCCGACTTCGAAAACCTGGAATTCCTGAGCATGATCAATGTGCATCTTGTCTCAATCTCTAATCTTCCCAAGCTTAACAAACTCCGGAAGGTGAGCACCTGGGGACAGGACTGGCCGGATTGGCTGTGCAAAAATTGTGCCTGCATGTTGAGCTGGATCTGAGCTTGGGGGGGAGGTTTCGTACTTTGCAGTCGGCTGTTCACTCTAAATTAGCCAATCTTGGTGGACTTTAAGAGGTGTGGACTTCAACTCCCAGAATTCCCCAGCCAGCATGGCTGGCTGGGGAATTCTGGGAATTGAAGTCCACACCTCTTAAAGTCCACCAAGATTGGGAAAACATTGGTCTTGATTGCTTTTGCAAGATGGCCCCGTGTGTGTGTGTGTGTGTGTGTGTGTGTGTGTGTGTGTGAGAACATGGTAGACCTTCAGTTAGGTGGCTGCAGACCCCATTTTGACCTTTCTGACCTCCTCCACCTGCACATGGCCCCTACCAAATCTTTAGTTGTTTTATTTTATTACATTTATTTTTCTATATTATACATTTTTGCATTTTATTTTATGATGTATTTGTATTTTATTTTATTTAGCTTATTATATATTTGCATTTGTCATTTTTTATATATTTTTCTTGTATTTTATTTTATTACATATTTTTATTTTCCTTTATTATATATTTTTTAATGTTTTATATGTTGTACATTTTTTATTTAGTGTATTATATGGTTTTTTTATTTTTGTATCTCATTTTATTATATATTTTTTATTTTATTTAGGTTGTTTAAATTTTTGTTTTTGGCATTTTATTATATATTTTTATTTTTTATATATATGTGTGTGTGTGTGTGTGTGTGTGTATTTGCTCCTGGAAGCATGAAGCCGAGAACACCAGCCTGAAGATGACGAATGAGACTTCGTCAAAACGGCGCCAAGACACATCTAATTCTACGCGTGAGAACACCCGAATATCCAAAGACCTACATATAAACACCTGTGAAAACCTCAGAAAACATATATGTGTGTGTGTGTCTGTTCGGGTCTTCTCCCGTGTAAAATTGGAAGTGTATTCGCGACATTTTGACGAAGTCTCATTCGTCATCTTCAGGCTGGTGTCTTCGGCTTCGGGCTTCTAGGAGCAATACACACACACACACACACACATATTCTTTATGTTATTTCATTTTTTATTTTATTTATTCAGTATCCATGCCTGCCCAGCTTTTTAGGGTGGGCCAAGTGGGGAGCAGTTCTGCCCTTTGCAGGGGGTGCCTCTCACACTGAGGTTAGCCTCAAACCTGCCTCGGTTTTCGGTTTGGCTGGTGGCATTTTTGCATCACAGAAACGTCTTTATTTTTCTTAGGGTGGATCTTAGTCATCAGAAACTTGAAGCCATTGTTTTAAAAAAAAACACAAGTGTCCATTCTTAACAACCCAGAGCCTAGAATTAGGGAGGGTTGAAGGATTAGCAGAGTTGCATTAATAAATCAGCGGAAGGGTGTTGAAAATGCTGCCCTGGTTTTTCTGTTTGCCCTTTTTAAGCGGAGGACCCCCCCCCCAGTTCAGCTTCCAAGGGGTCTTTGTGAAGCCCTGATCCAGATGCAGTGGGGAGGGTCATTCTCAGGGTGCAGGAAATGGCCGCCTTGCCTAACCCACATGGGAGGAGAAGAGGGGTGTTGTCTCTTTCTGCTTTGTTTCGGCAGAATAGATCAGACCTCCAGCCCTTGCTCATCAATGGAGACCGAGTGGAGCAAGTGGCCAGTTCGAAGTTTCTGGGTGTTGTCATAAAAGACGACCTGACCTGGGGCTTCTTCCACATTGCAGCCCTGGTCAGAAGGGCCCAGCAGAGATTCTACTACCTGAGGCTTCTCAGGAAACAACAACTGAATGGAAAACTGCACCTCTAAAATAACTTGCTGCACCTGTGTCCGATTTGCCAATTGCAGAGTGGCAGGTAGGGCAGCGCTCCAGAGGGTCAACGTCATTGCCCAGAGGATCCTGGGTTGCCCTCCCCCCTCCTTGGAAGAGCTTTATGGCTCCCGCTGCCCTAAGAAAGTTCAAAACATTCCTAAAGATCCGTCTCATCCTGGGCACCCTTTTTTTTTTTTTTTTTGAACTATTACCCTCTGGCAGACGGTACAGGACAATAAAAACAAGGACAAATAAGAAGACTAACTATATTGAACTCTGTAGCACAATATTAATGCAATATCAGGGTTTTTCAATTCAGTTGTATAGAATGCGAAGGATGTGTGTTTGTGTTTTATTTTTATAGTTACAATGTACATCGAAGATGGCACTTAAATTCGTTGTCCGAGGTGAAATGACAAGTAAACTAAATCTGGAGCCGTTGTTTGGTGTGGTTTTTTTTCCCGACAGCTGGAGCTGAGCGACAATCGTATTTCGGGCGGGCTGGAAGTCCTCGCAGGAAAAACACCAAATTTGACACACTTGAACCTCAGCGGGAATAAAATCAAAGAGATCAGCACGTTGGAACCTCTGGTGAGTTGCCGGTCTGGCCACATCGAATGGCGAGCGAGAGATTTCGCTTGGGAAATCTGTGGAAAGATGCGTGAAATGGTTTGAGCTCCAAACAGGTGTGGGCAGTGCTTGGAGTTTACAAATAGTTCTCAACTTACGACCTCAATTCAGCCCAGAATTTCTGTCGTTAAGCGAAACATTTATTAAGTGAGTTTTTGCTCCCTTTTTAGAACCTTAGAGAATCAAGGACATGTTACTCTGCACCTGGATGGGATGTCTCTATTCAGGGAAGATGATTTGATTGGGCCCTGGGATGAACTGATGGGTGGATCTTTGATTTCTCTTTTGGGAAGGGAAAACCTGGGACTCTCATATTCGGGTTTTCCCAGATGTGCCAGTAGGCCAACTCTAATAAAATGGAACCTTGAGGCATTGCTTGTCTCGGAGTTCAAAAGGCTTTTTTTTTTCTACAACCTCTTTGGCCGAAGAGGTTGTAGAAAAAAATGCTTTTAAAAGTTTTTTTGTTAGGTATTATACAAAACTGTATGGTAATAGAAACTAAGTTGATGTTGAATTTAATAACTGCAGCGAGACTTCTGGTGGCGCAGTATTGGAAGAAGGAAGATCTACCATCTATTGAAGAATGGAAACTAAAAGTAATGAACTTAGCAGAAATGGCAAAAATTTCGGCATATTTAAAAGACCATTCAAATGAGAAGTTTAGGTTAGAATGGAAAAGATGGATAGAATATATTCAAGGTAAATATAAGACTAGGAAATTACAATTAGTTTTTTGAATGGGGAATGGGTTATAGAGTTATAAAGTATATTAGGTTAGATTAGTTAAGGGGAGTTAAAAGTTTAAGAGGGTGATGAGAAACTACAGATTATTAGCTTAAATTAGCTTATGATTGTCTAATGCGATACTCTATTTTGCTTTGGGAAGAGAGCGTTGGAATGGGGTGGGGTTAGGGAGGGATTGGGGGGAAGAGGTGGGGGGAAGGGGTTATACATGTAAAATGTTTGTTAAAAATTTTCAATTAAAAAAAAAGTTTTTTTAAAAAGCCTCTAATGATCGCGTGGCTCAGCTGGACATGGGGGGAGGGCAAGGATTTTTGCTACCGGACCACCCGCCGCCATCACTACTGGATCGGGCGATCCGGTCCGAACTGGGAGCATTTCACCCCTGGATGGGTGCGTGACCGGCTCGTCCCTCGTGTCGGGGGCGCCTGTAGTGGCCCAAGCCCCCTTCCAGAGAAAACAGCCCTCCCGAGCTCCATTTTTGCTGGCATAGACACAGTGGGCAGGATTTTTACTGTTTCCCGGGTGGCCCCACAGAGCAGATCCGGCCTGCGGGCCTTGAGTTTGGCACCCCTGTTCAACACGTAGTCCTTGACTTACAATTTGTTGTTAGCAACAAAGCCCGTCAGTTTTCTGAGTGCACATATGGCCCAGGGGAAACATCTGGAGGCTGCTGTGGGCCCTGGGGGATGGGAAAGCACCAGACCTCTCTCCCCTCTTAATCAGGTCACTTTCTCCCCCCCCCCCCGCCCGCTGCAGAAAAAGCTGCCCCGCCTGCGGAATCTCGACCTCTTCAACTGCGAGGTGACGACGCTGATGAACTACCGCGAGAGCATCTTCACCCTCCTTCCTCAGCTGATTTATCTCGATGAGTTCGACTCCAGCGACAGAGAAGCCCCCAACTCGGATCCGGAAGCTGATGGGCTGGATGACGAGTATGATGAGAATGGAGACGGTGAGTAGTCTGGCCCGGGGAGATGGGGTTTCAATCGTACAGGTTTCGTCTTCACTTTTCTGACTTTCCCCCAACTCTCAGAAAAGAGCGTTAGAAGATTGTTGTCTCCTTTGAGGCCGTAGTAAGCCTGTTGGGAGATGGATCCAGCAAAAGCGCCTCAGATAGCTCAACAGGCTAAATAGCCTGTTATTAGCATTCAGCTGTCTGCAATTATTGCAAGTTCGAGGCTCAAGGTTGACTCAGCCTTCCATCCTTTCTAAGGCAGGTCAATTGTGGGGGCAATAAGCTGACTTTGTATAAAAAGATATAAAAGTATGAAGGCTTTTGCTTAACGCATTGTAAGCCGCCCTGAGTCTCTGGGGAAGGGCGGCATATAAATCTAATTTAAAAAACAAACAAACCTTGAGATGTTGGATGACTCTGCTGTTGTGATTATTTGGCGCGGCGGGGAAGGTAGATTCTGGGACCACATAAAAGGCCCGCAATGGATTCACACGTAGTTCTGCGTTCCCCGCCACAGGCAAGCGTGTCCAGACCTTTTTTTAATAAGATGGTTTCCTGTGTTACAGTCCCTTTTTTTGCAACCTTGAGGGCTAGACCAGGGCTCTACAATCTTCGCAACTTATGGACTTCCACTCCCAGAATTCCCCGTTCATCGTGGCTGGTTGAGGAATTCTGGGAGGAATTCTGGGAGGAATTCTGGAAGTCCACAAGTCTTAAAGTTGCCAACTTTGGAGAGCCCTGCTCTACAGTCCTTTACAAAATGGAAAATAGATCTGAACTGGAAGGGGCCTTGGAGGTCTTCTAGTCCAACCCCCTGCTTAGGCAGGAGGAAACCGTATTCCATTTCAGACAAATGGTTGTCCGATTTCTTTTTTTTTTTTTTTTTTTTTTTATTGAAAAAGTTTTACATACAAAGTTTTATAATAAACCCCCCCTTCCTTCCCCCCACCCCCCACCCCAACCATTCCCTTCCCTCCCCAACCCCCCAACCCCCCCTTGACTTCCGCTATTAATCAAACATTAACGATTAACCCCTATTTATCCACTGTTCAAGGTGAGATCCAGCTATTAGACTAAAACTATAATAATATTTTATATAATATATATAATATAATAGTAATAATAATAATAGGAAGGAGAAAGAAAACTATCATAATCTAAATCAAACAACATACTTGATACATTTCTCTTTATACTATACTTATAACATAAAAACTTAAAATATAAATTCAGTCACTTAACATAAAGTTAAAATTCATAAAGTTCAGTACATTTATCTTCTAGATTACTTGAGTACTAAAAGATGTACATTCAGTGAAGTACTAACTGAAACTTCTTACTTTGGTATTTATGCTTCATATAGTCCACCCATTTCACCCACTCCTTAGCAAAAACTTCATGAGTCTTATCTTTTAAGTATGCAGAGATTTTAGCCATCTCTACAAAATTAGACATCTTCAATACCCATTCCTCTATCGTGGGTATTTTATCCTTCTTCCAATTTTGGCCAATCAGTAATCTAGCTGCAGTGATCATGTGTAAAATCAATCTAGTATCAGTTGATGAGCACCCTTTAACTATTCCCAGCAAGAAAAGCTGAGGTGAGAAATCAAGCTTCCGCTTCAAAATGTTCTGCATTACCCACCATAATTTGATCCAAAATGCTTTCAATTTTCTGCACGTCCACCAAACATGAAAATATGTTGCATCCAAACAATCACACCTCCAACATTTAGGCTGAACATTTGGATACATACATGATAACTTTTTAGGATCAAGATGCCACCTATAAAACATCTTGTAAAAATTTTCCCTCAGATTCTGTGCTTGTGTAAATTTAACATTCTGGACCCAAATCTTCTCCCAGGTCTCTAGCATTACTGGTTCTTCAAAATTCTGTGCCCATTTTATCATGCAATCTTTAACTAATTCACCCTCTGAGTCTCTCTCTAACAATAAATTATACACACGTTTAATATGCATCGGCCCTTTACGTTTTATCTGGGTCACCAAATCTTCTTCATGTAACATTAGTCCAATTTTCTGATCTTCTCTCCATCTTGCTTGAAGTTGAAGATACTGCAACCAAGTTAGATTCAATCCTTGTTCCAACAGAATGTTCAAAGGTTTCAAACTCCAACTGCCCCCATCATTAAAAAGTATCTCTTTATATAACAACCCCCCGAGTGACTTTATATTTGGCAAAATCTGCCCAAGATCCAACCACAAAGGTATTTTGTAATCCAATTGAAGTTGGTGCTTCTTCCAAACTCTCATCAAGGCATATCTTAAAATATGACTGTTAAATACACTGTCTCTCTTTTCTTCATAAAGTAAATATGCATGCCATCCATATTGCAAGTCGTGGCCCTCTATATTCAAAATTTCTTTTTTAGTTGTTCCAATCCAATCTCCAACTTGTATCAAAACTGCTGCCTCATAATATAAACGTAGATTGGGAACTTTAAGGCCACCTCTTTCACGAACATCTTGCATAATTTTAAGTTTAACTCTTGGTTTTTTCCCATTCCATATAAATTTATTTAAACCTGCTTGCCAGTCCCTCAGCGATTTGTCATTTTTGAGCACCGGAATCATTTGAAACAGAAACAGAAATCTAGGTAAAACGTTCATCTTAACAACTGCTATTCTACCAAGCAAAGACAGTTGCAGCTTCTTCCATTTTTCAAAATCCTTTTGGATCTTACGCCATAATTCTTCATAATTATTTTGAATAAGTTTTCTATTGGATGCTGCAACTTGGACCCCTAGATATTTCACCTTTGTAACTATTTCAAAACCTGCCACCCTTTCCAATTCTTTCCTTTGTGGTTCCGACATGTTTTTAACTATCATCTTAGTCTTTCTCTGGTTCAGGCTAAAACCTGAAACCAGACCATATGCCTCTATGATTTTGTTCATCTGGATGATCGATTCCAAAGGTCGTGTTAGGGTAACAACCAGATCATCTGCGAATGCTTTTGTTCGGTAGTCTTTTTGCCTTACAACTATTCCATTCATTTTATCTGAGTCCCGTAGAGCGTTCAGCAGCACTTCTAGCGTCAAAATAAACAATAATGGAGATAGTGGGCAACCTTGTCTTGTTCCTTTTTCTATGTTAAAAGTAGTAGTTAAGGTACCATTAATAATAAGTTGTGCATGCTGTTCCTGATAAATTGCAGAAATAGCTTGTATAAATTGCTTCCCAAAATCCATTTTCTGCAAAGTCTTTTTTAGAAAATCCCAGTTGACTCGATCAAAGGCTTGTTGTCCGATTTCTTTTTAAAAACTTCCAGTGTTGGAGCATTCGCAATTTCTGGTGGCAAGCTGTTCCACTGGTTAATTGTTCTCACTGTCAGGAAATTCCTCCTTAGTTCTAAGTTGCTTCTCTCCTTGATGAGTTTCCACCCGTTGCTTCTTGTCCTGCCCTTTGGATAATAATTTTACCCCCCTCCTCTTTGTGGCAGCCCCTAAAATATTGGAAGGCTGCTATCAGGCCTCCCCCAGTCCTTCTTTTCTTTTAGACTAGCCAAACCCCAAACCTGCAGCCATTCTTCATATGAGCCCTCTCACCGTTTCTGTTTTTGAAGGAAAGGGAATGACTTAGTGTTGCGCTCTGTCTGCCGAACGCCTGAGATTTCTAGGGGTCCCGTCTGACCTTTGACTTCCAGATTATTTGGGAGTTTAGTGCACAGACATCCCTCAGCCTGTGCTCCCTTCCAACTCCTATTATTCTGTTATTGTTATTCTGACTTACGACCACATTTGAACCTAAAATGTCCATTTTGCCACCTTTCTTGTCAGTTACTAAGTGAAGCACTGCTGTTCAGTTAGTGACATGGTTAAGTGTTGGGAGATCACAAAAGGGGTTCGCGTGACAGCGTGGCACTACCGCCATCATAAACGTGAGTCAATGGCCAAGCGTCCGAACTTTGACAACGTGGCCGTGGCGAGTGCTGCAACGATCGTGTGAAAAATCGGCCTCAGTTGCCTTTTTCAGTGCCGTTGTAACGTTGTTGAAGTCTTTGTAAGTCGAGGACTGCTTGTGAACCAGTCCCTGATGCCCAGGGGTGTCATTTCCTTGTAGAAGATGAGGAGGAAGACGAAGAATCGGATGATGAAGATGACCTGGACAACAAAGATGAGGAGAACGGGAGCGATGATGAGGTGAGTCATGATATCCCATCTTCTGCGCAATGGTCTCCATGGTGACGGGTTGGTTTGTACACCAAGATCACCAGGCCGAGGCAGCTGCCAAGACCAGTTTTTTCATCGCAACAAATCTTGTTAAAAAGAACTCTGCGAATCTCAGCAAAGCTTTTTAAGAAGATCCGTTGCGATGAAAGAATCTGTGGTCCAAGAAATGCACCAGGTGAACTACAGGTAATCCTAATTTGTCCCTTCCTCCTTCAGGATGAAGATGATGAGGGTGACGGAGACGAAGATGAGGAAGCTGGTAGGTATATTGTTCTGACTTCCGTGGCTGAAAATCACGGATTGGGTGGGGAGGAGATCCTTTGGAAATCCATCTTCTAGGCCAGCATTTCTCAAACCATGGCAGCTTCAAGATGGGTGGACTACGACTCCCAGAATTCCCCAGCCAGCATCCTTAATGATGGGAGAACTATGACTCCCAGAATTCCCCAGCCAGCATCCTTAATGATGGGAGAACTACAACTCCCAGAATTCCTCAGCCCGCATGCTTGATGGGAGTAATAAAATTCCCCAGCCAACTAACGCTTGCCACCAGGCTGCATTACCCGCTGCTGCCCCGGGGAATTCTGGGAAGTGAAGTCCACCCATCCTGAAGTTGTCAAGATTGAGAAATGGTGATTTAATCCAAACTCAATGAAACCAAGCCCCTATAGAAATCTTAGTTGTAATAAAGTCCCAAGGGTGCTTTTTTTTCCCTAAGAGGCAAACGTCTTTGAAGACGTTTCACTTCTCATCCCAGAAGCTTCTTCAGCTCTGACAGGATCTTCGGCTCTTACTTTTAAAGCTTCGTTATTAGCTATACCTAAGGGAGTGGCGCGGTGGCCTAGAGGGTGGAGCTCTCGCCTCACAACCAGGAGGCTGTGAGTTCAATCTTACCCGTGTTTCCCCGAAAATAAGACAGGGTCTTATTTTCTTTTGGGCTTCAAAATAAGCACTTGGACTTAATTTTGGGGAGATCTTACTTAAAAAGTGCTACCACTGGCCCCGCTGTCTCCGTCATGCTCTCTGCTCCCCAGAAGCGGCAATGGAAGGGAAAGAGACCGGGGGGGGGGGGGGAGAATAGGCATGCAGGCTGGCGCTCAGCAGCCCAAAGGCGGCGGTGGGCGAGGTGACACAGGCTGGTGGCGCTCAGAACGTTTCTGGAGGTTTTTCAATTTGGGATGATTCAAGCCGGCCAGGCAGGAGCATTGGTCATTGAATGACCACTTGGTCATTTCAAAACTTCTGAATTTCAACTCCCAAAACTTCCCATGCCCCCCCCCCCCCATCAGCTCCTTCCCCTTTCTGTGTTGGGGTAGCTCGCACCCACCGGGTCCGTTGGGGTTGGAAGTTTGATCGCACCCCACGAAGGGAGCCTCCATCAGCTGAGGCAGCACAGACCGGGAGCTGCCTCTCATTCTGTCTCCCTGCGGAGGCCTCCCAGTGCAATGCTCTGCCGCAGCTTCGGAGCAAGCGTCCGCCTCCCCTGCGGAGGATTGCAAGGCTGGAGACTTTGCCTTGTTCTGATCAGCTATTCTGCCCCAGCTCCGAATTCCCAAGGATTGTGACACGCACCAACGGTCCTTATCAAAGTTATAACATACCAAGAATAAACAGTCCGGCAACCAGCCCAGAAAACAAGATACAATAAGGCACTCACTCTTCACAAATGCTCTGTAATAATTACACATTGTTTCCAGCAAGAAATTACTAACTGCGTGTGACTTAAATAGGCTAAGGGAGTGGCCAGTTATCCTCAAACCTTACTCTCAAGGGGACCTCCTCCTCCTGAGTAGCCACTCCTGCCTTTTGGCAGCCGTGTGTGCTCTTGAGCATTGAGGAGAGGCTCCTCCACTTCGCTCTCTCCACTTGAAGGAGCCTCTGGAGGTTCTGAAGGCCTAGGCTGAGTCTCTGCTTCTGGCACCACATCCTCTTCAGCCTCCTCGTTGTCTGACGTGAGCGCAGGCTCCTGGCATGACCCCACACCAGCCTCCTCCTCCTCGTCAGGATCAGCCACGATCCGTGCAGGCCGCTGGCGGGTCACAGCATCAGCAGGAAAATCACACACACCCCTCCATTTCCCTGCCAATCGTTCTATCCTTGGGGAGCTCTGCACAGACACACGTCCCCAAAATGCTCCCTCCGAAGCCTTCAGCCTTGCAATCCTGCGCAGGGAAGGCGGAGATTTGCTCCAAAGCTGTGGCAGAGCGTTGCAGTGGGAGGCCTCTGCAGAGAGAGAGAATGAGAAGCAGCTCCTGGCCAGTGCTGGCTCAGCTGATCGGCGGGCCGTAATTAAGGTGCCAAGCTTTCATGAGGTGACCAGGGAAGGGAAGGGCTGCCTCCTGTGCTGCCTATGCCCACCACGAGGGCTTATTTTTGGGGGAGAGCATATATTTACACCCACCCCAAAAATCAGGCTTGGACTTATTTTCAGGACATGTCGTATTTTCGGGGAAACACGGTAGGTAGAGGCAGATATTTCTCTCTCTGGGCAAACAGAGAACAATATCTGCTGGACAAAACTCTGCATTGGCGACAGGAAGGGCATCCTGGTCTGAAAAGGATAGCCCAGCTGGGGGGGGGGGAGCAACTGCCAGCCATGAGACTGTCTGAGTCTCTCTCTCTCTCTCTCTCTCTTTCTCTCTCTCTCCCTCTCTCTCTCTCTCTCTCCCCCTCCCCCTCTCTCTCTCCCTCCCTCCCTGTCTCTCTCTCCCCCCTCTCTCTCTCTCTCCCTCTTTCTCTCTCTTCTCTCTCTCTCCCTCTCTCTCTATCTCTCTCTCCCTCTCTCTCTCTCTCCCTCTTCCTCTCTCTCTTTCTCTCTATCTCTCTCTCTCCCTCTCCCTCTTTCCCTCTATCTTTCCCCCCTCTCTCTTTCTCTCCCTCTCTCTCTCCCTCTCTCTCTTTCTCTCTCTCCCTGTCTCTCTCTTTCTCTCCCTCTTTCCCTCTATCTCTCTCTCTTTCTCTTCCTCTCTCTCAAGCTACTGAAGGTTCAAACCGAGTGGGCGAGGGGGGGGGGGTTCCATAGGTTACAACCCCCCTTCTGTTCATGACAATCTTACGATCCATAAATTAAGCTAAGAATGTTTTTTAAATTTCCCTTTCTGTGCCGTCTACTTTTAATAGTAATTTCTTTTAATAATTTGCATCATTTATTTATTTATTTATTTATTAAATTTATATACCTCATCACACATGTTTCTCACATTTATTTCTCTTAGTCACAGACCCTGTGCCTGAAACGAGTATTGCAAGCAAGAAAAAAGTTTTTCAGTATTCGCAAGAATATTTAAAACTTGGCTTCATTCCCGCCACCCACGATGAGCGCTCACCTTTCTGCCTCTTATGCCAACAAAGCTTGCCCAACGAATCAATGGAACGAGGTCGTCTTGAGGCGCATTTGAAGGCGAATCATGGCGTGTACGTAAATTCAGATTTAAATTACTTCAAGTCTTTAAAGGAGAAGTTTGAAAAAACTGTCAGTCGTACTCTTGAGGCTAGTTATGACATTTCTTTACTCATTGCTAAATCTGGAAAAAATCATACTGTAGGGGAGGATTTAATTAAACCATCAATATCGGCATTTCTTAAAACGGCTCTGGGGAAAGATGACAAAGATGTAAAAGCCATGCCACTCAGTAACCATACTGTTAGCAGAAGAATAGACGAAATGAGTGAAGATATTGAAGCCCAACTAGTTGAAAAGCTGAAATCAAGGAAATTCTCAGTGCTAATAGATGAATTGGCTCTGACAAACAATGAGGCCGTATTGCTAGCCTATGCAAGATATATTGATAAAGGTGAATTTGCTGAGGAAATGTTATTCTGCAAATCGTTGGAGACCACCGCCACCGCTACCGATGTATATAATAAGCTAAAAAATTACTTGGATGTCCATAATATATCAATGGCAAACATAACATCTTGTGCCGCAGATGGTGCTCCTGTTAGGATGGGCAAGAAAAATGGCTGCTTAAAATTGATGAAAGATGAGAATCCAGAAATGCTTCTCGTACACTGTGTTATTCATAAAGAGAACTTAGTGTCCAAAAATATTTCTCCTGTTCTTAATGAGGTACTAAAATCAGCTATAAAATGTATCGATGCTATCAAAGCTAATGCCAAATGTGACCGTCTCTTCAAGCAGTTTTGTGAAGATAAAAACGCAGGCGCTGTGAGACTTTTCCTTCACCCTGAGGTGAGGTGGCTCCCGAAGGGAAATTGTCTGAAAAGATTCATGGAACTATTCGATGTTCTTAGTGGCGTTTTAAGCGACAAGCCTGAAATGAAGCACCTGCTAACCGTTGACGGTAAAGCGTTGGTGAGTTATTTAGCAGATATCTTTGAAAGACTGAATACGTTGAATAAACAGCTTCAAGGAACAAATAAAACGCTAGTGGATGCAAAGGCGAAGATATTTGGATTCATTACCTTTATAGAGTTATGTCAAAAACATGTTTCTGACAAAAAATTTGACATGTTTCACTGGCTAAAAAAATGTGAGGTGACTCCTGCTGCTGTACTGGTCATTGCGGCTCACCTGAAAAGACTGGCCTCCGATTTGAAAGAAAGATTTTCTGATTTAAAAGAAATGGATTTTCCGGCATGGGTAGTGCAGCCAATGCTGGTGGATCTATCTGATGTTTCAATGCAATACCAAGAAGAACTCTCGGAAATGCAAAATGATGAGTCACTTAAAACTTTATTCGGAGTAAAAGGAGCCATGGCATGGTTTTCTGATGAGACAGAAGCGAAATACCCAAATTCAACCTCCTTTGCAAGAAAACGGCTGTTACCATTCCCATCTTCATATTTCGCTGAATGTGGCTTGGGTGCTGTAAATGATTTGCTACTGAAGAAAAGAAATCGACTGGATATCACTGAACGAGGAGACTTGAGAATGAAGCTGACCAAATTGGAGCCTAATATAAAATCTCTCTGCAGGAGGCATCAAGCACAAGCAGAAGCATCTCACTAAAGCTGCAGTCCTACAACATTTTCCCAGGAGTAAGCCCCATTGAAGAGAATGGTACTTACTTCTGAGTAGACATTCCTAGGATTACATTTTAAATATGGTCTTCAGGTGAGCTCAAATTGTATTTTGAATTTGTTAGGTGCCTTTATTTTAAGGTACCTAACAAATGTATAGTATAGTATTTAATATCATCAAAGTAATTACAGAAGAAGCTTCCATTACAGTTATTTTATATTTATGCATTTCAGTTCTCTATTAGGTTTTGAAACTTTTTTTTTTATTGAAAAAGTTTTACAATACAATTTTGACCCCATGTTTCCACCCTCCCCCCCCCCTTTCCCCCCAACCCTCCCCGCCCTGACTTCCGTTACATGCAAAACATAAGTATATATCAATCATTATTAAACATTAGATATAGGTGAGATCCACAATATATATCATAAGTTTTAGCAAAAGTAAGATAAATCCAAAATTCTTTACTAATAAGAGGAAAACTTAAACAAATAAAAATTATAAATGCCCCATTAAACCTAACTCAAACATAAAATTTTTCCCTTCTTTTTGTTCAAGACTGCAGTATAACCAAAATATATAAGTTTATATCAAGTTAATAATTATCTAGACAATAATATAATATATATATTTAACATAATAATAAGAATAAAAATAATTCTATATTTCTTCAACCTCTATCAAAAAACTAACTGAAGATTCTTAATTTGATATTTATTCTGCACATAATCAACCCACTTTTTCCATTCCCTAACAAAAACCTCATGGGTCCTGTCTTTTAAGTACGCAGAAATCTTTGCCATTTCCGCAAAACTAGCCATCTTTGACATCCATTCACCTATAGTAGGCACACTGTCTTTTTTCCAGTATTGACCAATCAGTAACCTAGTTGCAGTAATCATATACAAGATCAATCAAGCTTCCATTACAGTTATTTTATATTTATGCATTTCAGTTCTCTATTATGTTTTGAAACTTTATTTGCTGTTTATTCGTATCCCTTCATACTATTATTTTTTAAGTTCCTCAGTACTTCTACTGTCTTTCGTTCTATTATTTTTCTCTTTCATAGATGCCACGTTCTTTGGAACCTTGTTTAAACCACCTTAATGGCCTTTTAGGCTTCCTCCCCAGGAGCAGGAGTTCACTTTTTGAATAGTAAGAATTATATGTCACAGGAGGGGCGGGGGGCATCAGGGTTTTAGAGATGCTTACGTGGGGCATGGCCAAAAGAAGGTTGGGAACCACTGATCTATGTTATCTTCCCCACCTCTTTTTCCTTCTTCCCCATCTTCTCCATTTTCATCTTTTCCTTCTCCTTCTTGAGCTCCATCTTCTTGATCTTCTCCTTCTCCATCAATGTCATCTTCTCCATCTCCATCTCCTTTTCCTTCTAATTCTTTTTTATCTTCTCCATCTTCTTGATCTTCTCACTCCTTCTCCAGCTTCCCCATCTATGTCCATCTCCTTTTCCTTTTTCCCCATCTTCTTCATCTCCTCCTCCATCTACGTCATCTTCTCCATCTTTTTTTCCTTCTTCTCAATTTTGTTCATCTTCATGTTTTCCTTCTCCTCCTTCTCCTTCATCTACGTCATCTTCTCCATCTCTTTTTCCTTCTTCTTCTCAATTGTGTTCATCTTCTCCATCTTTTCCTTCTTGATCTTCTCCTTCTCCATCTACGTCCATCTCCTTTTCCTTTTTCCCCATCTTCCTCATCTTCTCCTCCTCCTTGAACTTCTCCATCTTTTTGGTCTTCTCCATCCCCCTTTCCTTTCCCCTGTCTTCTCCATCTTCTACTCCCTCTACATCTTTTCCTCCTCCTCCTCCTTCAGAAGTGGTCACGAAAGGGATCTCCACGTTTTCCCGCGTGCAAGAGAAAGCTTGGGAAATGCAGATCCAGAGCAATGATTTTGCAAACGTGATCTTATGTGCACAGGCAATTAACTTTAATCCGTAGTTATTAACCTTTTCCCCCTGACTCTACACTTTCACTGACGCTTGCGATATATAAATACATATACATGCATATATGCATCCATTTATGGAGGCACCTTCTGTGCATATATTTACTATGGAAGGGAAACTGTCTGGTGTTACTTTTAGCTGGAGATGGCAAGTGGGAAACTCATGCAATGTTCAGTATTTCTGCGCTTACTGTTTTTTTAATCTACTCTTTCTTTTGCTTAGTTTTCCTCCCTCCCTTTTTCCCGCTCCTTTCTTTTCCTTCTTCCTTCCTCCCTTCCTCCTTTGTTACTTCCTTGCTTCTTCTCCCTCTGTTCCTCCCTTCTTTTTTCTCTCAGTCCTTCCTTTTACTCTCATTTCTTTTTCCCGCCTTCCTTTCCTTCTTATCATATTTCTTCTTTTCCCTTCCTTCCTCCCTCCTTCCCCTCCCTTTCTTTTCCTTCTTCTCCCTCCCTCTGTTCTTCCCTTCTATTTTCTCTCAGTTCTTCCTTTTACTCTCATTTATTTCTTCTTCTCTCCCTTCCTTACCACTTCCTCCTTTTCCCTTCCTTCCTTCCTCCCTCTCCCCTTCTTTTAATTCCGTGCTGCTTCTCCCTCCCTTCCTTTTTTTCTCTCAATCCTTCTTTTTTCTCTCTCATTTCTTTCTCTCTCCTTCCTTCTCTTATCACCATTTTCTAGCCTGCCTTCCTTCCTTCCTTCCTTCCTCTCCTCCCTCCCTCCCTTCCATCCCATCTTTCTTTAAAAGAATTTAGGGCCACCTGCTTAGTGCCGCTTCCTCAGAATCCTAACCTTGCCAGGTAAGTTGGGTTCAGACAGTGACCAGTCACTCCAAAACACGGCTGAAGAGGACCTAGAACCCAGATCTGCCCTGGTGCCAATCCAGCACATTTGTTTTGGGAGTGGCATTTCCAAAGGTCTGGCTTTGCTAAACTTGTTTAGGCTGTCTGGAGCTGCTGGGATTCAGATTACAGATTAACAGAGTTGACTTTTAGGTCATAAAATAAAATAAAATAAATAAAATAAATAAATTGTTCCTTGAGGAATCTTACCTGCCTCAGAGTTCTGCTTTTTTTGGGTGCATTACTTGGAACGGTGAAAGGATGAAGGACGGGAGTCTCAATTGCCGGCCCCGATTCTGTTGCTTTGCCCAAGAAACCAGGAGGACAAAGAACACACAAGGATGTACAGTGGCCCAGTTGGTACCACAAAGGATCAGCCTCTCTGGGGAAGTGACGGCTCTCCATCTCTGGAGGCTGGAGTGTCAACTGTGTGGGATGGTTGGGTAGATTTCCTGCACATTTCATTTTTATGTACAGTATTTATATCCTATATTTTCATACGTATATAATTCAAGGCAGTGACCACACCCAATCCTCCTTTCTCCTCTTCCTCACAACAACAACCCTGCAAGGTGAACTGGGCAGAGACAGAGTGATTGGCCCAAAGTCACCCAGTCGGCTTCCATGCCTAAGGTGGAACTAGAACTCCCCATCTCCTGGTGAGCGGCCCAAAGTTCCCCAGCTGGTTTTCGTCCCGAAACTGTGACTAGAACTCACCGTCTCCCAGTTTCTAGCCTGCTGCCTTAACCAACACACCGCACTGCAGAGGGTTGGATTAGATGATCCCTGGGTTCCCTCTTCCACCCACACAATTCCATGATTCTTTGATTTAAGAAAACCATGCCTGGTCCACTCATCTTGAAGTCCATGAATTTGCAAACAAAAGAAAAAGTGGAATATCAGGTGCTCCGGACAAGGAAAAGAGGGCGTGGGTTGTATAAAAAAAAAATGGGAACCCCAAATAATGAGCTGTATTTTGCACTGTCCTGCAAGACCCCCATTCTTCTCTGGCACTTAAAAGCCCCTGGAAAGAGGAAGATGCCCCTTTGCCAGTTTGCAACCAGATATTTTCCGCACTCGGATGGGGAAAGCCAACTCCAGGATGGTGGGGATGAAACCCGACTGCCTCCCTCTGGTGTCTGTGTGTCTCTACTGGTGGAATTAATGCCTGCATTGAGCCCAGACGCTAAGAGGCCGGGGAAAAGGCATCGCCCACAAGTTCTGCTGAGCCAGAAGAAACCCTCAACTCACAGGAGCCAAGTGGGAAATACTGGTAGCCCTTGACTTGCCGCCACACCTCAGCCCGAAAGTTCCGTTGCTAAGCGAGACAGTCATTAAGTGAGTCTTGCCCCGTTTTAGGACCTTTCCTGCCACTGTCGTTAGGCGAATCATTAGGTGATTAAGTTAGTCACACTTGTTAAGTGAACCTGCCTTCCCCCTGTGGACTTTGCCTGTCAGAAGATCGCAAAAGGGGTTCACGCAACCCTCTGGGGACACTGTGACCGTCGTAAATAGGAGACAGTGGCCCAGCATCTGAATTTGGAGAGGGACGCTGCATCTATGGTAAGTGTGAAAAAGGGTCGTAAGTCCCATTTTTCAGTGCCATTGTAACTGCGAACGGTTGCTAAACAAACTGTCGTAAGTCAAGGACTATCAGTAAGCTTTTTCGTATACCAGAGGCGGAAAGGGAAATGAGGCAGATCAGAGGCTCCCGTTGTTGGTGGGAAGAGGCTGCTCAGCCATCCTGGCTCCAGAGGGCTGCCTAACAACCCCCCACTCCCATACCGCCTGCCAGAGTCTGGTGCCCTCCCCCCCCCCCCCCCCGGGTCAATGCCCAGCTGGTGGGAACCTCCAAGTACAGATTAGGTGCAATCTGTCTCAAAAACAGGAACTGTGAGAAGGACCTTGGAGTCCTAGTGGACGATCCCTTCAACGCAAGTCAGCCGTATGCGCCGGCAGCCGAAAAAGCCAAGACGATCCTGGGTTGCATAAACAGAGGCATCGAATCAAAATCACGTGAAGTCTTAGTAGCGCTTTGTAAAACCTTAGTAAGGCTCACTTGGAATTCTACAGCCAGTTTTGGTCACCACATTACAAAAAAAAAAGATGTTGAGACAAAGATAGAGACTGGAGGCTAAAACATAAAAGAATAGTTGCAGGTATTACGTATATCTAGCCTAAAGAAAAGGAGGACCCGCTGGGACATGACGATAGCCGCATTCCAGTATTTACGGGGCTGCCCCAAAGAGGAGGGGGTCAACTTATTCTCCAAAGCACCAGAGGGCAGGACAAGAAACAATGGATGGAAATTAATCAAGGAGAGAAGAAACCTGAAATTAAGGAGAAACCTCCTAATTGTGAGGACAATTAACCAATGGAACTGCTTGCCACCAGAAGTGGGTGCTCCATCACTAGAGGTTTTTAAGAAGAGTCTGGACAGTCACTTCTCCATCATCCTCCAGTGGCTGCTCCCCCCTGCTGATCAAAAAGGGGAAAACACTTTAGGGATTTGCTAAATGTCTCTATGGAGATTCTCTTGTCATCGAGATCACACTTATCCCAAAGTTGCCTTTTGAAGAGGCAACTGGACTTTCTGGTTTTGTTTTGTTTTTAAAGATATTTCGCTTCTCATCCAAGAAGCTTCTTCAACTCAAATAGCTCAACAGGCTAGATAGCCTGTTATTAACATCCAGCTGTCTGCAATTATTGCAAGTTCGAGGCTCAAGGTTGACTCAGCCTTCCATCCTTTCTAAGGTGGGTAAATTGAGGACCCAGTTTGTGGGGGCAATAAGCTGACTGTATAAATATACGAAAGTATGAAGGCTACTGCTTAACGCATTGTAAGCCGCCCTGAGTCTCCGGAGAAGGGTGGCATAAAAATCTAATTTAAAGGGGGAAAAAAAGACCTCTGACTGGATGGTGGAGAACAAAAGGATTTATACTCCTTGCAGACAAAGCTGGACATTCGTTTTAGGGAGTCGTTGAAGACACTTGAAGGTTTCTCTCTGTCCTCAGAGGCACCTGAGTGGTGCAAATGGGGGTGGAGCAATGGTGAAATGTAAAATTTGTTGCTACCGGTTTTGTGGGCATGGCTTGGGGGGGGTGGGGGGGGTAATGTGACTGGGTAGGCGCAGTCACTTCTTTTTTTTTTTTTACTTTTAAAACCATTTTTTCTACAACCTCTTCAGCTGAAGGGGTTGTAGAAAAATTGCTTTTAAAAGCCTCTGACGATCCCAGCTGAACCGTGGATCATCAGAGGCTTTTTTTTTTTTACTTTTAAAAGCATTTCTTCAGCCGAAGAGGTTGTAGAAATTTTTTTTTAAATAAAATAAAAAAAGCCTCTGATGATTGCGTGGCTCAGCTGGGCATGTGGGGGGGGGGCAGGGATTTTTGCTACCCGTTCTCTGAACCTCCTGCTGCCATCGCTACCAGATCGGGCGATCCGGTCCGAACCGGGAGCATTTCACCCCTGGTGTGGAGCTTTCTTGGATCTGTTGAAAGGACTGTGTTGTAGACTGGATGTTACGTATTGAATACAGATAGTTGTGTTAAGCCCTGCTAAAGTGAAACTAACCTTTAGATGACCCTAACTGTTAACTCCAACTGTTTTGGAGGGAAACTTAGTAGATTCATATTTGGGGGAGCTTTTTCAAGGATTATGATTGGTTAAGGCCCTGTGGGCCCAGAGGATAAATTACAGGCATTTGCCTGCTGTTCGTCAGTTCCAGTTTTGAGTCAATAAATGCTGTTGTAGCTATGGTGGTCTGCTTCTTGCCTACTGAAGCCCACTACACGATACTGGAGATAGATGATGTCATATCCCTCCCCCTCTGTTGAAAGAGGGCGGTTCAATTCTGACACAGATGGCCTCTTTGACCCCCTCTTTCAAGCCACCGGTCCTCTCTGTCCAAAATGTGGACTTTGCTGTCTTCAAAAGAGCAGCCATTGTCTTTTAAATGCAGGTGGACTGCTGAATGAAGTCCTGATGGGTTGGTTCTCCTAGGTTGTGCCATGCGTCTGTGAAGTGGCTGTTTTGTTTCTCCAATGTACAGATATGCACAGTGCTCACTGCATTGTGCTGCTACATTGCTCAGTTTCTGTCTGGGTGTTTTATCCTTGGGGTGGACAAGTTTCTGCCTTTGTGTATTCTTGGGTTTGAAGTGTGTACATACGTTGTGTTGGCTGAAGATCCTCCTGAGCTCTTCCAATATTCCTGCAACATACGGAATGACAACATTGCTTCGTTTATTGTCCTTTTCATTGTCTGTTATGGAGTTTTGAGATTTGAGATGTGAGGAAGGCCCACTTGGGATAGCCACACGTTCTGAGGGCTTCCTTGATGCGTTTCCATTCTTTCTTCTTCTTTCCCATCTTTGCTGGTAGCCAGGCCTTCAGTTCAGTGGTGTTCATCAGAGAATCAGAGATCGTAGCCACACTTCCACTGAAGAGACAGGAAGGGGCTTAGCAGCTCAATAAAAGGTGCTCAGCCTAAGAAAACCGGATTCCTTGTTAAGGTATTTAAAATGTATTAGCTGGAGCAGTGAAAGTTTGGACGAGGAGTAAGAACACACAGCTGTTGCTAACTGGTTAAGGAGAACTGGCCATTGCATTTATTTATTTATTTATTTATTTATTTATTTATTTATTTATTTATTTATTTATTGGTTCGATTTATATGCCGCCCTTCTCTGGAGACTCAGGGCGGCTTACAATACGTTAAGCAATAGCCATCATACTTTTATATATACCTGCTTAGTAGGGCTTTTGGCCCCCCCCCCCAAGCGATGTTCTTTTTTAATACAAAGTCAGCTTATTGACCCCACAATCCGGGTCCTCATTTTACCTACCTCGGAAGGATGGAAGGCTGAGTCAACCTTGAGCCTGGAGAGATTCGAACTTGCAGTAATTGCAGCTAAGTGCTAATTAACAGCAGTTTAGTCTGCTGCGCCACCAAGGCTCTTCATGAGGGAATCTGAACTGTAATTGGTTGCTGTGAGTCTAAAAGCGAATACAATCCTTGATTGCATAAAGAGAGACATAGAATCAAAATTGCGTGAAGTCTTAGATCCACTTTGTAAATCGTTAGTAAGGGCACACCTGCAATATTGCATCCAGTTTTGGTCCCCAAATTACAAAAAAGTTAGTTTATTGTCATTGCACTTCGTACAACAAAATTAAGTGCCATCTTTGGTTGGTACATTATAACTATAAAAATAAAACACAAACACACATCCTTCACATTCTATACAATTGAATTGAAAACCCCTGATATTGCATTCATATTATACTACACAGGAGAATTCAATATAGTTACTGCCCTGGGATAGAAGATGTTTTTCAGCCTCTTTGTCCTTGTTTTTATTGTCCTGTACCGTCTGCCAGATGGTAATAATTAAAAAAAAAAGGGTGCCCAGGATGAGATGGATCTTTAGGAATCTTTAAGATGTTGAAACTTTGGAAAAAGTGCAGAGAAGAGCAACAAAGATGATTAAAGGCCCGAAGAATAAAATATATGACAGTTGGCAGGATTTGGGTAGGTCTAGCTTAATAAAAGGAAGGACCAGGAGTGGCATGATAACAGTATCCCAGTATTTGAGGAGCACCAGAAGGCAGGACAAGAAGCAACGGATGGAAACTAATCAAGGAGAGAAGCAACCTGGAACTAAGGAGAAATTTCCTGACGGTGAGAACAATTAACCAGTGGAACTGCTTGCCACCAGATGTTGTGGGTGCTCCAACACCGGAGGCTTTTAAGAAGAGACTGGACAACAATTTGACTGGAATGGAACAGGGTCTTTGGCCCTCCAAGGGTCCCTTCCCAGATCTATTCCGATTGGAGTTTTCTTGTTTCCCGCCTTTTTTCCTCTCGTGTGCTCGCTCTGATTTGCCTCACGATGTTCTTGCTGTGTCGATTTACCTGACGATGCTTCCGTTTGCCTACCTTATTTACTGCAAATATATTTATTTATATAAAACCACTGATTTTGGGTCGGCGTCTCTGACTCAGTTTGGACAACAGCCGCACAATTCCTGGACATTTTGTTTTTTTGCACTGCACAATTTTTCCCACCGGTGGGGAGGCGGGAGGAACAGGATCAGGTCTCCTTGACTCGAAACTCATTGGTGCATCTCCTCTCGTTTCACCGGTGAAACTCACCTCCTGTTTCAGCAGGGGGCTGGACTAGAAGACCTCCAAGGCCCCCTGATATTCTGTAAGGAGGAATAGAGAGACCAGGCAGGGGCCTGGAACGGAAGGGGCAACTTCAGGAAATTTTAAAAAATGGGAAGGAGCTGAGGTCAGCAAAAAGATGCGAAGAGAAAAAACTTCCCTGAGATAAGAGCCAAATAAAAGTTAAGTCAACATCGGCCAGCTGTTGAAGGAGCAAGAAAAAAACAAAAAACAAGGCATTAATCACCAGAAATCAGCATGGACTTGTCAGGAATAAATCTTGGCAGGCTAGCCTGGTTTTCTGATTTGACAGGGTAATTGTCTTAATAGATGCCCGGAAGGCTGTAGATGTGTTTACAAGTAGTTCTCAACTTACAATAGTTCACTTAAGTGACTATTCAAAGTTACAACGCCACTGGGGGGAAAAAGGGGGGGTTTATGACCGTCGCAGTCACGGGATCAAAACTCCGACGCTTGTCAAACTGACTCCCATTTATGACGGTTGCAGCGCCCTTCCAGGGATGGCGTGATTCCCTTTTGCGATCTTCCGGCAAGCGAAGTCCACGGGGAGAGCCCCTTTCACTTCACAACTGTGTGACTCCCTTAACCATTGCGGTGCTCCGCCGAACAACAATGGCGAGAAAGTCGTAAAATGGGCAAAACTCACTTGAGAAATGTTTCACTTGGCATAAGTGAAGTTTGAGGCTCGATTGTGGCCGCGAAGTCGAGGGCTGTCTGTATTTATTTATTTATTTATTTATTTATTTATTTTATTTTTTAAGAACACAAAAACATAAAAACATTATCATTCCAGTTACAGATAGCATGTCTGTCTGTGACATTTTTTTGTGCTCCTCCTCTCTTCAATTCATCATTAAACATGCTAGCTTATTTCCAAAAATTTCAACATCCATTTATATCATAATTATCATAATGATCTCCAATTCTTATTCTCTATCCATTGATAAAATAAATCCCATATCAAATAATATTGTCTATCTTCCTGCTCTCTCATTTCACCTGTCAATTTGCTCATTTCAGCACATTCCATCATTTTCTTAATAATTTCTTCATCATTAGGTAACTTTTCTCCTTTCCAGTTTTTAGCAAATACAATTCTGGCTGTTGTCAAAAGATTCACAATTAAGTATTGCAATTCTTTATTATATGTCTCCGGTACGATCCCTAATAAAAACATCTCTGGTTTAAAGTCAATATGTCTCTTTATCATTTTTTCCAACCACGTGTGTATCTTAGTCCAATATCTCCTTGCTTCTACACATGGCTACCACATGTGGGTAATAAGATCCTGGGGTCTGATGACATTTCCAACACTTCTCCAATTTATTCTGGAACATTCTGGCTATCCTCATCGGGGGTAGGTGCCACCTGTAAAACATCTTATACAAATTCTCCTTATATGCTGTAGACATTGTCATTTTATAATTATGTGACCACAATTTTTGCCATTTCTCTAAATCAATACCATAACCAAAATTCTTCCCCCATGCTATCATTGATTCTTTAACTTGTTGTTCTTCCAGTTTAAACTCTAATAAGTAGTCATATAGCTTTTTAATTATATGATCATCAGAACCCATTAAAATCTTATCTAAATTAGTCAAACCATTATAAAAACCTTCTTGAGATCTTCTTGATATCTAGAAAGTGTTTGCATATATGAAAACCAATCCATCTTATAACTCTGATCTTCTATATCTTGCTTTAATTTAAGCTCACCCTTTTCATCCAATAATTCACTATACTTAATAATCTGTTCCCCTTTAAACGTCACTGAATATGAGAAAGCTTCAATTGTAGATATCCAGACTGGAATCTTCAAATAATGATGTTTTTTTAATCTTCTCCCAGTTCAGTCATAAGACTTCACGTTTTTTATGTCTTCTAAAATACCCTGTATTTTAGTTCCTTTATACCACAAAAAGGCATGCCATCCCAACAAATTATGTCCCTCCAAATTTAATAATCTGGTATTTTAGTATCCATTCTTTGATCCACATTAAACTAGCTGCTTGATAATAAAGTTCAAAGTTGGGTAAACCAAAACCACCCCTCATTTTAGCATCTTGTAGCAACTTAATTTTTATTCTTGCCTTTTTCACTTGCCAAATGTATTTCAGTATCCATTTTATTAAATTCTGTAAAAAATTCCTTATCCAGCTTTATTAGAATTGTCTGGAAAAGATACAAGATTCTAGGCAAAATGTTCATCTTAATAGTTGCAATTCTACCAATCAAAGATAACTGCAAATTTCCCCATTTTTCCAAATCTTGTCCTATTTGTCTCTTAACCTTATTACAATTATTTTCCTTGAGAGAACTACACCTCGCTGTCAGTTGTATCCCCAAATATTGTTCATGACCTGGATCTTTGAAATCTCCATCAGTTCTTCTTTTGGGTTTTTCAACAAGGGCTACCTTATTAAACAAAATGGGGATGGCTGCCCAACTGACACACAGGTGATTTCAGGTGGCTTACAACAGGAAAAATTCATGACACAAAAACACCCCATAATCACTCCACCACTTGGTCAGCTCCATTCGCCATTCGTGGGGCCCAGGCATGATGACAAAACCACATTTTCATGGCCTTCGGATAAGCAGCGGGGTGGGGTGTGAATTGGAACCGGGGGTGGGGGGCGGGCGGGAGGGGGGAGCTGATGTAGGGTTAAACACGAGCCAGCCATCTACGGCAGCAGCCAAAAAAGCCAAGACAATCCTGGGTTGTATAAACGGAGGCACAGAATCAAGATCACATGAAGTATTAGTACCACTTTATCAAACTCTAGTAAGGCCACACCTGGAACCCTGCATCCAGTTTTTGGTCACCATATTATAACAAAAGATGTTGAGACTTTGGAAAAAGTGCAATTTTTCATTAGACTTAGACAGAGAATAACTTTATTGTCACTTTAAATACACCATAATTGGCATGCATTAAAATGAAATTTCATTGCATTCAGTTCTCCAAGGGTCACCACCTCCAATAGACACTACATAAATATAACAAAAATATAAATAAGTGAAATAGGGGGAGGAATGTCTCCCAGGGTGGGACCCTGAAGCGTCTGGAGCACTTTTAGCAGCCTTCCCACGCCTGGTTTGGGTCCCTGCTGCCCACAGGGAAAGCTCAGCTAGGCTTCCTGGGGATTGGTGGGGGGGATCGGGGTGAAATCCAGCAGGTTCTGACAGGTTCTGGAGAACCGGTAGTGGAAATTTTGAGCAGTTCGGAGAACCAGCAAATCCCACCTCTGGCTGGCCTGAGTGGGGTGGGAATGGAGATTTTGCAATATTCTTCCCCTGCCACACCCACCAAGCCACGCCCACAAAACAGGTAGTAAAAAAATTGGATTTCACTGGGGGGGGGATCTATTTATTGCAAATCTTCCAATGCACCATGACAGGGTCGTTATTAAGTCATTAATTAAAAATAGAGTAGAGTAGAGTAGAGTAGAACGGAACAAATACAAGGAATCTCTTTGGTGCATATGCTCTCAGTGTACATAACATATACATTCAAGAATTATAAGGTACAACACTTAATGATAGTCCAACCTTTCCGTTACTAAGCAAGACAATTGCTGAGAGCTTTGCCCCATTTTATGATCTTAAGTGTTTCTGGCTTCCCACTGTTGGCTTTGCTCGTCAAAAGGTCGAGTTACAACTATTTGTTGAATGTCCCTTGAGATTTTCAGTCTTCCCAAGTCCTGGCTATCCCGAAAGGTGCTCTTTTTTTTCCCCCCAAGAGGCAACTGGACTTTCTGGTTTTCGTTTGAAGAGGTTTCGCTTCTCATCCGAGGAGCTTCTTCAGTTCTGAAGTGAAGTTGAATTGCAGAACTGAACTGAAGAAGCTTCTCGGCTGAGAAGCGAAACCTCTTCAAAGGAAAACCAGAAAGTCCAGTTGCCTCTGGGGGGGGGGGGGGGGAGAGAGCACCTTTCAGGACATCTATTTCTTGAGTTACCACAGCATTGGAAAAAGCAACTTCTGGCCAGTTTTCACACTTGCGACCATTTCACCCACACACGCACACCCGTCACATGATCAAACTTCATATATGCTTGGCAACTGACGTGTTTATACAGCGGTTGCAAGCATCCTGGGGCCATATGCCCACCGTTTGCGACCTCCAACAGAGGGGGAGGGCAGGGGATTTGCTTAACGACCACAGGATTCACTTAACAGCGGTGGCCAAGAAGGTCGCAAAACGAAGCAAAACGGTGGCTTAGCAAATGCCTCGGCTTAACAACAGAAACGTCGGGCTCCCTTTTGTGGTCCTAAGTCGAGGACTCCTCGAATTTATAACATTCAGATGAACCCCCTCCAACGACCTCAAAGGGGGGGGGAGGCGCAGGACTGGGGCCTCTTTGAAAAAGAGAAAAACCCCGAGGGGAGAATCGCTGGAGCCCGCTGGGGACAAGGGGGGAAAAAAATCGCCTGAGGCGACGGATATCCATCCGCGCGGGAGAGCCACCGGCTCCCCAGATCAATCCAGCGAGGGCGGAGCTCCCCTCCTGCGCGTCGAGCCGAGCCACCAGGCCGGGCTCGAGTGAGTCAAGAGGGCGGGGAACTTTCCCTACGCCGATCCCGCCTCTTCCGGCGCCGTCGTCCTCCTCCTCATCCCCCCCCCGCCATCGGCTCCGCGAGACTCCGCCTCTTCCGGCGCCTCCGCCACCCCGCCCCGCCCTTTGTTTCCGCAGTATATAAGGAGCGACGTCGGCGGCGCCGGCCTTCACTTCGCTCCCGAGCAGGGCCGCGGCTGGCCGTTGCGCGCTTGGCTGGCTGGGAGGCCCCGGAGGGAGAGAACGAGCGAGCGAAAGAGCGGCGCTGCGCCATGGAGATGAAGAAGCGGCTGACGCTGGAGCTGCGCAACAAGAAGCCCGCCCAGGTCAGCCCCGTGGGGTGGGGGAGGGGAGGGGGGAGGGGTCGCCTTCTCCTTGCCCCCCCCAGCCCTCCCTCCCCGCGCTCGCGCACACACGTGTGCCCGGCAGACATGTTGGAAGCGGCCTCCTGGCCTGGAGGATTTGGGGGAGGGGGGGAGTTGGCGGCCCACCACCCTTCTCGCTCCCCCCAGGAGGTTCTCCCCCCCCCCAAAGGACCCGGGAAGCCCCCCTCCCCCTCCCATGGCCAGACCCAGGACTCCCGCGCACATGGCCGGGCCGCTGAAATGCAGCCCCCTCCCCCGATTGTTTCCCACCCCCCAAGAAAAAGAAAGGGGGTCGCGCACGTGGGGATGGGGCTCCACGTTGGGCCTGGCCTGGAGGGGAGGGGGTGGTCTTAGGGAAGGGGGTCTCAGGTCAGGGAAGGGGGGGTCTGCTTCTCTTCCCCCCCCCGTTTTGCACCAGAGAGATTCCCCCTCTCCCGGGTTTCTTTCCCCCGCCCCCCGAAAGAGGGAAGGAAGGGACGATCCTCTCTAAAAAAACTACCCCCGGTGGGTGACTGGTTTGGAGATGGGGGTTGCTGGGAAAGGATTGGGCGAGCTGCCTCTCTCCTCCACGTGGGTCTTTTTCGGGGAGTGGGGTGCAGCGAAGCAAAGGGGGGGGATCTTGGGGTGCTGCTTTGAAGGGGCATCCGGCTTTTGTGGGGGGGGGAAGGAGGAAAGATCGCCGAAGCATGGCATTTTGGGGGGTGGGGGGGGACACACAAACACACTGGGGCAAACTTCGTGCCATCCGCCTGGAAATGGGGGAGGGGAGGAAAGAAGGGGAGAAGATGCATGTTGGGGTCGGAGTCTTTGCAAGGTGGCCGGAGGTTTTGCATCAAGCAAACGCCGACTCCCCCCCCCCCTTCGCCCCCCACAGGTTTTTGCAAGCTCGCGTCGCTTTTGCAGAGGATGCTGCATGGGGAGGGGATGCATTTGGGAGGAGCCCCCCCTTCCTTTGCATTGCACCGCCCCTTTGGGAGTGGGGGGGCTCGCTGAAGGGGACGCTCCTTCCCCGCAGGTCGAGGGCTGGAAGGGGAAATCCTCACTCGCCCCCGCAACCCCTAGCTTGGGATTCCGCCCGCGGGCGCCTCCTTGCAAGCGGCCTCCTGCCCTGGAAAGCCGTGTGGTTGGGGGGGGGGTTGAAATTGCACCGGGCGCGGCTTGTGTGGGGCTCGGAACCCCAGAGGAACCTGAAAGGGCTTGCAAAGGAGCCCCGGGCAGGCCTCCCTGCTACAAAAGCCTCCCCCCTCACACACACACACCCCGCGAGGAATTCTGGGGCTTGTAGTCTATGGAGATTGTCAGCCATCCAGATCCTCTTTTTTTTTCTTTTTCCCTTCAAGAGGTAACTGTACTTCACTTCGTTTTTCTTTGAAGACGGTTCGCTTCTCACCCGAGAAGCTTCCTCTGCTCTGACTGGATGGTGGGGTTGGGAGGGGAAGGGAAGGATTTTGCAAGCCTGCAACAAGGCTGGTTTCCCTTCTGCAAAAGGCCTTTGCCCAGCAGGAAACCCTGGGGAGAGGCTTCCAGCACGGCTGTCTTTTAATGACAATGGGGAAGGGGCGTCCCTGGGCCTTCCTTGTTTGGCCTCAGGGGGATTGAATTGAACCCGTGATTTGGCTCCCTGCCATGAGACACACAAGGAATTGGCCTTACACTTAACCAAAAAATAGACAATAAAAATGATAAATGCGGATCCGTCTATCCTAAAGGAGAACTTGCAGCCTAAAAATAGGGAGTGGAAATATCTGTGTGTGTGTGCACACACACACACAGAAATATACATATACATATATATACATATATGTATATATATGTATTTCTCTTTAGCCAGGTTCTTCCTGTGTAAACCAAGATTTTATGCAGCCCTAGTTCAGTGAAATCACAATCCACTAGTTTCTAGGCTTCTTTTGTGATTTCACTGAACTAGGGCTGCACAAAATCTTGGTTTACACAGGAAGAACCTGGCTAAAGAGAAATACATATAAAGCCTACGAAAAGGAAAGAAAACAAATGTGTGTGTGTGTGTATCTGGTTATTTGGGTCTTCTCCCGCGTAAAATTGGAACTGTCTTGGCGACGTTTTGACGAAGTCTCATTCGTCATCTTCAGGCTCTCATGCTTCTAGGAGCACCAGCCTGAAGATGACAAGTGAGACTTCGTCAAAACGTTGCCAAGGCGCTTCCAATTTTACGCAGAAGACCCAAATAACCAAAGACCTACATACAAACACCCGCGAAAACCTCACAAAACATATATGTGTGTGTGTGTTTTTGGTTATTCGGGTCTTCTCCCGTGTAAAATTGGAAGTGTATTCGCGACATTTTGACGAAGTCTCATTCGTCATCTTCAGGCTGGTGTCTTCGGCTTCGTGCTTCTAGGAGCAACACACACACACACACACACACATTCTTTATGTTATTTCATTTTTTATTTTATTTATTCAGTATCCATGCCTGCCCAGCTTTTTAGGGTGGGCCAAGTGGGGAGCAGTACTGCCCTTTGCAGGGGGTATATATATGTTTTGTGAGGTTTTCGCGGGTGTTTTATATATATATAAAATCCTTGACTTATAACCAAAATGGAGCCCCAGATTCCAGTAGCTAATCAGGACAGTTGTTCAGCACATTTTGACCCATTGGGAGACCTTCCTTGGCTGTTGTCATTAAGCAAATCACTGCCATTCTTAAGCAGTTCACATGGTGGTTAAGTGAATATTGGCTTCCCCATACGGTATGCCAGTGAACCTGAGTTTTTCATTTAGTGTGGTGGTGTCAGCTCATTTCTTGTGTGATGCTTTTATTCCGAGATGTTTGGCATGATTGGTTAACCCATAATTTTGGGGGGGGGATCCCCTCTACAGATGAGCCAGAGGTTGCCCCAGCAGCTGAGCCTGGGTTGCTTAAGAGAAGGGGTCCTTTCCTCTTTTTTTAAACGAGTGTGAATTGTTAAGTTTGGTGCACAGATGTTGACCTTCCTTAAAGCAAAAGGATTGCCCCTTTGCAGACTGATTGTGGAGTTTTGTGTGTGGGTTTCTCTTGAGCACCATTCTAGTCCTTGGTGATTCTCAACCATAGCAACTCTCAGAGTGCTGAAAGTTGTCCCTCTCACATTTTGCCTGCTTCAGCACTAGAGTTCCAAGTTTCTAGATCTTATGGAAAACTCAGTTTGGTGGCTTGCACAAAACATTTGTTTTGGGAAGTTGTTACCTTCAGAAAAATAGGCACAACTGAGCAGGGCCATGGAGCCTACAAGGAAATTATTGATCCTTCTACACTGTTGATGAGTGATTTAAGTCTTTGCACTTTGGAGTTTGTCTCTCAAAATAATTGTTCAGGGCTTGAAAATTGCATTAGATCTTTTTTGGCATTTCCAAGGACAACGAAAATGGTTTTGCGTGTATGATATACTGCACCAAATCGCTGTAAAGCCCAGAGAATTTCAGATTTGTCTGGATAACACAGTATTCAGCATATTAGCCCCTAACATCCCTGGGACTTTAGATTCTAGTGAGAAAAATGGGAGAGCTCCAAATTAGAGAAAGAGAAAATTTGGCAAAACAGAAACTTTGTGGGCCACAGCCCCCTTTTCTCCGAAGTCCGGGTTGAAAGTCTGCAAACTTTTCACCACTGGGCAACGTGCTTTAAATTAGTGGAAATGTTTGTCACCTGGAGTTGCAAAAAATCATGGGAGTTAGAAGGGATCTTGGAGGTCTTATAGTCCAGTCTCCTCTTAAAAACCTCCAGTGGTGAAGCACCCACAGCTTCTGGTGGCAAGCTGT
Source organism: Coluber constrictor foxii (assembly GCA_038048745.1). Lineage (NCBI taxonomy): Eukaryota > Metazoa > Chordata > Lepidosauria > Squamata > Colubridae > Coluber > Coluber constrictor. The sequence continues at coordinate 4,266,062 of CM075958.1, read as the reverse complement.
TCCACTGGTTAATTGACCTCACTGTTAGGAAGTTTCTCCTTAATTCCAGGTTGCTTCTCTCCTTGATGAGTTTCCATCCATGGTTTCCTGTTTCCTCTGGCGCTTTGGATAATAGTTTGACCCCCTCTTTGGGGCAGCCCCTCAAATATTGCTACCATGTCCCCCCAGTCCTTCTTTTCTCTAGACATACCCAATTCCTGCAACCATTCTTCGTGCGTTTTAGCCTCCAGCTCCCTAATCCTCCCTGTTGCTCTTCTCTGCACCCTTTCCAGAGTCTCAAAATCTTTTTCATATCCTGGCGACCAAAATTGAATGCAATATTCTCAAGTGTGGCCTCACTTTACAAAGCATATTGTTCCGTTTAGGAATTTAGCTTGGCGAGCATCAAATTAAGCCTCATGGTGCACAGGTATAAATCAGTCATTTGTAGAGAGCAGTATAAAGCGCAGTGAGGTAAGATTGCGGAAGTTGTATGTGTGTGTTTTTTCGATTGGCGCACCACTGGTGCATGCAAAAATGACGGCCTGTCCAGGCAAGCGGGAAGGATGGAAGGCCGGCGGGCTTAGAGGTAGATTATTGGAAGAGCCTCGGAGAGGGATTAAAACTCCGCCAATTCAACCTGAGGTTTAGAACTTGATGTAAAGAGGAGAGGTTACCTTAGCCTAGCTAGCAAAAAAGGTGTTTCCTTTGTAACAACATTTGTGAGTTGGAAAAGATACCACCGGATGCCTCCTGATTTTTTTTTTTAACCTAGGTACATATAGTCCTCGATTTCACCACCACACCCTGCGGGGTACTTAGATCTGGCCCATGGGGCTGCCATGAAAACAGTGAAGGACCGGCCTGGGGTGCTTCTGCCAGTGAAAACAGCTCAGGAGGGCCCTCCTGAGCTCCCTTTTTGCTGGCAGAGAGTTGCAGGAGGCTGTGGTGTTAAAATGACACTAGCTGCCTGCAATTATTGCAAGTTCGAATCTCACCAGGCTCAAGGTTGACTCAGCCTTCCATCCTTCCGAGGTAGGTAAAATGAGGACCGGATTGTGGGGGCAATAAGCTGACTTTGTATAAAAAAGAACACCGCTTAGGTGCCCCCAAAAGCCCTACTAAGCAGGTATATACAAAAGTAGGAAGGCTATTGCTTAACGCATTGTAAGCTGCCCTGAGTCTCCGGAGAAGGGCGGCATACAAATTAATTTTTTTTAAAAAAAATGGAGCTCGGGAGCCCATTTTTGCTGGCAGAGCGCTTTGGCCACTACAAATGATGTCTAGCTGGCAATGGTGCCTCCCACCCCGAGGTCAAACACAACCCTGATGCGGCCCTCAATGAAATCGAGTTTGATGCCCCTGCCCTACACCATTTCTGACACATGGCAGTCCAATCTCTTCCACCCAAATCCACTTGCTTTCCGATCACGAGACCCTTCCCCACCTTCGTTGGGGTTGCCCAGCTGCTGTGGGAGCCCATCCAGCCCCGCTGGGCACATGGCACAGCCCTCCTCCCGTTGCTGGCATTCATCCGTGCACGGGCCCCCGGTGAGCTTTCACCTGCCTCGGCCTGTGTAGAGGGGAGAAACTGCAGGGTCAGGCGTGGCGAAAGAATGCGGTCGCTGGCATGGCCGGTTGGGCTGCATTGCTGCTGTGCTGCCAGACGCATGAGATCAGGCTGGGCTTGTGCCACGCAGCTGCTCCAAGCAGCGCCAAGTTCGGGCACTTTCAGGAAGACGGTCTGCGTGGAGCCAATCCCGAGGCCTCCGGGTCAGACAGCTTGAAAAGCCGGTTGCTGGCAGGGCGTGTGTGTGTGTGTGTATCTAAGCAAGCCTTTTCCAGCCTCTGTACAGGACCCAGGGAGTTAAAGTGGTGCATTGCAGCTGCATGTTCAAGGAAACAAGATTCTAGTCCCTCATGGTCTGTAGAGATTCTCAGTCATCCAGGTCATGGTTGTCCCAAAGGTGCTTTTTTCAGGAGGCAACCGGACTTTCTCCTTTTTTTTCTTTTGAAGTCATTTCACTTCTCATCCAAGAAGCTTCTTCAGCTCTGACAGGATAGTGGGGAATGGAAGGATTTATATTCCTTGCAGACAGCTGATCATCTGCATCCTTTTAGATCCTTTTTAAGGGTGTCAAACTCACAACTATCACAACTTTTTTCCCCTTCGGGTGTGGGCATGGCCAGCGAGTTTGACACCCCTGTTTTAGAGGGTCTTCATGCTTCAAACAACCCTCTAAAAGGATGGAACCGACCAGCTGTTTGCGAGGAGTATAAACCCTTCCATTCCCCACCATCCTGTCAGATCTGAAGAAGCTTCTTGGATGAGAAGCAAAACATTTTCAAAAAGAAAAAACAAAGTCCAGTTGCCTCTTGGATCTAGTCATGATTCCTCTGAATATTGACGAATCGAAGTGATTGCCAAGGACAGGACTGGAACCCTGCCCTTCTAACTCTGAGGTCTCCTTTGGTCAGTTTCTTGTTCTGTCTGCTGCCTTCTCACCACATGATTACGGATTTATTCTCGCTTCGTCCAAGCCATGAAACTACAAGTAATTCCTGACTTAACAGCCACAATCGAGGAGCCCAGAAGTTCTGTTGCTAAGCAAGCTAGTTATTCAGTAAGTTTCTCCCCAGTTTATGACCTTTCTTGCCACAGTCGTTAAATGAGTCACTGTTTTTGAGTTAATAAAACGATTGTTCAATGAATCTGGCTTCCCCATTGAATTTGTCTCAAAAGGGGGATCACAGGACTTTGCAACAGTCATAAATACGAAGCAGCTGCCGAGCGTCTGAATTTTGATCACGGTCGGAATGCAGCAGTGGTCATCTGTGTGAGAAATAGTTACAAGCCACTTTTTTCAGCGTTTGTTATAACTTTGCTCACTGAATGGATGTAAGCCGAAAACTGCTGGTGGTCGGCTAACTTGGCAGGAGGGATTTATGAGTGGAAATTTAACCACGGTTCAAAGTTAGCATGTTATTAGATTGCTATCTGCGCACTCCAAAATGCTTGCACGGCTGCAGAAAGAAGGGCTGGTTTTTTAAAAACATTTTTTCTTCCTGCTTCCCGGAATGGACATCGACTTCCTTTGCAAAGGCAGCCGCAGTTGGCAGCCAGTTGTATGTCTCAGCAAAGGCCTCACAACAAGCCTGCATGGTAGGCTTAATTCTTAGCTTCTTAAAAGGCTTATCCGAGGCTATTCAGTGAGGCAGCTCGTCTCATCCGCTTAGGCTGTTTAATTTAGTAGCCAGAACAGTAAAGCGTACAATGGACCAGAACACACCGTTGTAGTTGATTAGGTAGAGAGTGCTGACTCATGCATGAGGCAATCTGCACTATGATTGGTTGCTGTGGGTGAAAAGGGGGAGTTTTCCTTTTTTTTCCCGCCTTTTTCTTCTGTGTGTTCCATATACTCTGTTTAATTTACCTCATGATGTTCCTGACTATCTTGTCTGCTCATCTACTCTTGTGATTGGTTGCTGTGAGGGTAAAGGGGGTTTCCCTCCCCCCTCCCACTTTTTTCTACTGTGTGCTCTGTATACTTTTTGATTTACCTCATGATGTTCCTGACCATCTTGTCTGCTCGTGCATGAGGCAATCTGAACTGTGATTGGTTGTTGTGGATGTAAAGGGAGTTTTTTCCCTTTTTTCCTGCCTTTTTTTTTCTGTGTGCTCTGTATACTGTTTTGATTTACCTCATGATGTTTCTGTGTTCCTGACTCTTGTCTGCTGTGGATAAAGATGTTAAATATAGGAAAGAAAACTACTAGATTGTGTCAGCATCTCTGACTGATTTTGGGACACCTGCTGCACAAAACACATTTCATGTCAGAAATGCAGGAACTGGAAAAAGTTTCATTTCATGAAATTAAATTTCATTTATATTTTTTAAAAAATAGAAACGTTAATAAAACGATACATTTATATAGTTCTTACCCAATGCTGGCGGAGATATTTCTGACCACCATGTCATTCTGTGTGCATATCGGTCCCAGAGGGTGCACTGTAAAAGATGGAAGGTTGTGTGAATAGTGTCACATTTGTGGTAACTAGTGGGCGGGATTGTAATTAGGGCTTATTTGGGAGTAGGTCTTACACATGGATGCATGTGTAAAAATCAAGCTAGGAGTTACTTTTGGGGTAGGTCGTCTTTTTGGGAAAACACGGTAGTCCTTATGACCACAATGGAGCCCAACATTTCTGTTGCAAGGCAGTGGTTAAGTGACTTTTGCCCCGTTTTAAGGACCTTTCTTGCCACTCTTAAGTGAATCACTGCAGTTGTTGATAACACGGTTGTTAAGTGAATCTGGCTTCCTTGTTGACTTTGCTTTTTGAAAGATCACAAAAAGGGGATCACATGACTGTTGTAACTTTGAACGGTCACTAAATGAACTGTTGTAAAGTTGAAGACCTGTTCTGTTAAAGTAGCCATAAGGCTGTCGGGGCATTGTGTCCCCAGTGAGTCGGTGACTTCTGGGAGGTTTCAGGGAGCTGCCTTGAAAGCACCTTCCCCCCCCAAATAGATAAGACCACGTCCCCCAGAATCCCCTAGCTGTTTGCCTGGTGGAATTCTGGGAGTCAGAGTTTGAACATCTTTCTTTCCCAGGTGAAGGAGCTGGTGCTGGACAACTGCCGCTCGGATGATGGCAAGATCAGTGGGCTCTCCTCCGACTTCGAAAACCTGGAATTTCTGAGCATGATCAATGTGCATCTTGTCTCAATCTCTAATCTCCCCAAGCTTAACAAACTCCGGAAGGTGAGCACCTGGGGACAGGACCGGCTGCAAAAATTGTGTGTGTGTCGAGCCGTATCTGCGCTAGGTGCTGTTCTCCGTCATGCTGATTGTTTGCTCTAAATCAGGAGTGTCAAACTCAAGGCCCACAAGGTGCTTATACCTATGGAGCTCCATTTTTGCTGGCAGAGGGTTACAAGAGGCCGTCACAGCCAAAAATAGAGCTCAGGATCCCATTTTCACTGGCAAAGCAATCGGGACAAGAGTGACGTCGAGCTGCCCAGGCCCCCACCACTGAGGTCAAACAACCCTGATGCGGCCCTCAATGAAATTGAGCTTGATATCCCTGCTTTAAATAGTTTGCTTTGAGGTGAGGACTTCAACTCCCAGAATTCCCCAGCCAGCAAGTCCAAACCTCTTAAAGTCTCCCAAGTTTGGAAAAACACTGCTCTCAATCATTCCTTTTGTAATATTTTTTTTTGGGGGGGGGATTTTGTTGGATGGTTGCAGCCCCATGATCCATCTGCCTTCGACTTCTCCCCCAATTACCCCCAATTTTTTATTTATTTTGTTACATTTATTTTCCCATACTTTATTCGTTTTATTATATATTTTTTATTTTATATTATTTAACATATTTGTATTTTTCATATATTATTTGATATATATTTATTGTATTTATTATACATTTTTAATTTAATTTTATTTTTATATTTTATATGTTGTACATTTTTATAGTTACATATTTGTATTTTTTATTATATCTTATTTTATTTATTTAAACTTTTTTATATTTTATTTTTCTTACTTTATTATATATTTTTATTTTTTAATTATGTTTTATTGATATATTTTATTTTTATATTTTATTTTTTTAAATTTTTTATTTATTCAATTTCTACAGCTTTAGAGTGGGCTTGATGGGGTGAGCAGAATTCCCCTTTGGAGGGGGTGCCTCTCACGCGGAGGCCAGCCTTTCGGTCCCGTTCTGTTTGGCTGGTAGGAGTTCTGCACCACGGAAATGGCTTTGTTTTTCTCAGGGTGGATCTTAGTCATCAGAAACTTGAAGCCGTTGTTTTAAAAGTGTAATTCTTAATGGCCCAGAGCCTGGAATCTGGGAGGGTTGAAGGATTAGCAGAGTTGCATAATAAGTGAAAGGGGGGGGGGAGGCTGTTTCTCTCAGTGGAGGGGCCCCAATTCGGCTCCAGATAGGTCTTTGTGAAGCCCTGATCCAGGGTGCGTTTGATTTAAATCAAGTCGATTTAAATAGTATTTTTTAAAGAGCAACTGTCATCTCTGTCCTGCAGCGACTCCTCCTCTGACGTGCTGTCGACTCACCATCAGCCTCAATATTGTAGAATATGCAGCCTCATGCTATATAACTAAGCTCCATTTCATGCTGAATAAACTAAATTATGAATGTATCTTAAATAGAAAGCTATCTTCAGATAGATTTGTAGTCCAAAAGCATTTTATTAAAACAAATTTAATAAAAATCTGATTTTTTTTTTAGTTAAAAAAAGAGAAAAACCTGACCCAATCCGATGCAGTGGGGACATTCTCGGAGGGGGGGGGGAGGCTGTGTTGAATAATTCCCATTGAAGGAGAAGAGGGGTACTATCTCCTCCTGCTTTAGTTCCAGAGTATCTAGAGGCGCCGTTTGGTGGTTTGTTTGTTTTTCCCCCAACAGCTGGAGCTGAGTGACAATCGTATTTCGGGCGGGCTGGAAGTCCTCACAGAAAAAACGCCGAATTTGACGCAGTTGAACCTCAGCGGGAATAAAATCAAAGAGATCAGCACGTTGGAACCTCTGGTGAGTTGCCGGTCTGGCCACATCGAATGGCGAGCGAGAGATTTCGCTTGGGAAATCTGTGGAAAGATGCATGAAATGATTTGAGCTCCAAACAGGTGTGGGCAGCGCTTGGAGTTTACAAATAGTTTTCAATTTATGACCTCAATTCAGGCCAGAATTTCTGTCACAAAGCGTCAGTTTTCCGAGTCCACGTGTGGCCCAAGGGAGGGATCTGACTGCTCTGTGCCTGGGGAGGAGGCAGGCGGGCAAGCACCAGATACACACACACACACACACACACACACACACACACACCCTGAATCGGCCCATTTTCTCCCCTCCTCGCTGCAGAAAAAGCTGCCCCACCTGCGGAACCTCGACCTCTTCAACTGCGAGGTGACGACGCTGATGAACTACCGCGAGAGCATCTTCACCCTCCTTCCTCAGCTGATTTATCTCGATGGGTTCGACTCCAGCGACAAAGAAGCCCCCGACTCGGATCCGGAAGCCGACGGGCTGGACGATGAGTACGATGAAAACGGAGACGGTGAGTAGTCCGGCTCCGGGGGCTGGGCTTTGATTGTGCGGCTGCCATCTTGACTTTTTTTAACTTTCCCCCCAACTCTCAGAGCAGATTGGGACATGTTAGAAGATGGTTGTCTGTTTCGAGGCCGTAGTAAGCCTGTCTGGGGATTAGTCCAGAAACTTCTTTTCCAAAACCTTGAGACATTGAATACTTTGCTGTTGTGATTATTTGGTGGGATGGGGAGGGGAGGACAAGACTCTGGGGCCACAGAAAAGGCCTGTGATGGATTCACAGGTGGTTCTGTGTTCTCCGCCACAGGCGTGTCTAGAACTTTTTTAATAAGATGGTTTCCTGTGTTAAATTGACCCCCTTTTGGGGGGGGGGGCAACCTTGAGGGCTAGACCAGGACTGTCCCATCTTGGCAACTTGTTGGGCTTCTTCAACTCCCAGAATTCCCTGTTCGTCATGGCTGGTGGAGGAATTCTGGGAGTTTGAAGTCCACAAGTCTTAAAGTTGCTAAATTTGGAGAGCCCTGCTCTAAAATCCTTTAGATATGGAGAATAGAATGGAAATAGAACTGAACTGGAAGGGTCCAGCCCCTGGTCAAGCAGGAGAACCTATACCATTTCAGATAAGTGACCCTCTAGCCTCTTCTTAAAAAATTCCAGTCATGGAGCGCCCACAATTTCTAGTGGCAAGCTGTTCCACTGGTTAATTGTCCTCACTGTTAGGAAGTTTCTCCTTGATTCCAGATTGCTTCTCACTCTGATTAGTTTCCATCCGTTGTTTCTTGCCCTGCCTTCAGGGGCTTTGGAGAATAATTTGACCCCCTCAAATATTGGACTAGCCAAACCCCAAATCCTGCAACTGTCCTTCGTATGTTTTAGTCTCCAGGCTTTTGATCATCTTCATTGCTCTTCTCTGCACTTTTTCCAAAGTCTCACACTACTTTTCTATAGTGTGGTGACCAAAACTAGATGCAGGATTTCAGGTGTGGCCTTACTAGGGTTTAATAAAGCGGCACTAATACTCCATTTAATCTTGATTTTCTGCCTCTGTTTATACAACCCAGGATTGTCTTGGCTTTTTGGGCTGCCGCCGCACACTAGCTCATGTTCAAATGATTGTCCACTAGTCGCGGTTCCTGTTTTTGGAGGAAAGGGAGTAACTTAGTGTTGCACCCTGTCTGGTGGACCCGTGAGATTTCTAAGGGTCCCGCCTGACCTTTGCCCTCCAGATTAATTGAGAGTTTAGTTCCGAGAGTTTAGTTACTCTCAGTTCATGCAGTTGTCTCTTCCATTATTCTGTTACTGTTATTCTGACTTAACGACCAAAATAGAGCCCAAAATATCTGTTGCTGAAACATCGGTTAAGCAGGTTTTGCTCCATTTTATGACCTTTCTTGCTACAGTCACTAAGTGAATCACTGCAGTTGTTAAGTTAGCAATATGGTTAAGTGCCGGAGGGACACTGTCACCGTCATAAATGTGAGTCAATTAACAAGCTTCCAAACTTTGACATGACCGTGGGGATCCTGCCATTGTAACTAAGTCGAGGAGTGCCTGGAGTTGTGAACCAGTCTCTGATGCCAGCAGTGTCGTTTCCTTGTAGAAGATGAGGAGGAAGAGGAAGAGGAGGAAGACGAAGAATTAGATGACGAAGATGACCTGGACGGCGAAGATGAGGAGAATGGGGGCGATGATGAAGTGAGTCATAACATCCCATTTTCTGCGCAGTGGTCTCTGTGGTGAATGAGATTCGCAGAGTTCTTTTTAACGAGATTTGTTGAAAGAATCTGTGGTACAATTCCACCAGATGAACCACAAATTTTTTAATTTTTTTTCTCAAAAATGTCCCTTCCTCCTTCAGGATGAAGACGATGAGGATGACGGAGATGAGGATGAGGACGAGGATGAGGACGTTGGTGGGTATATTGTTCTGTGGCTGAGAATCACGACTCAGATTGGGTGTGGAGGCCCCTTTGTAGATCCATCTAGGCCAGCGTTTTTCAACCTTGGCAGCTTCAATTTGGGTGGACTTCAATTCCCAGAATTCCCCAGCCAACTCATTGCCACCATGATGCCCCGGGGAATTCTGGGAAGTGAAGTCCGTCCAGTTTAAAGTTGCCAAGGTTGTAAAATGATGAGTTAATCCAAATTCAATGAATCAAAAGCCCCTATAGAATTTTTTTGGAGGCAAGTGGACTTCTTGTTTTTTCTTTGAAGACGTTTCGCTTCCCATCTCATCCCAGAAGCTGCTTCAGCTCTGACAGGATCTTCAGCTCTTATTTTTAAAGCTTCATTATTAGCTATATCCAAGGGAGTGGTGTGGTGGCCTACAGGTGGAGCTCTCTCCTCACAATCAGGAGGCTCACAGTTCGATCCTAGGTAGAGGCACTATTATTTTAACCCTGATTTGATAGATAACAGAACAAACAGAGATGGAAGGGACCTTGGAGGTCTTCTAGTCAGCCCCCGCTCTGGCAGGAGAAACTTCACCATTTCAGACAAGTGGCCCCTCCAGTCCCTTCTTAAATACCTCCAACGATGGAGCGGCCACAACTTCTGGTAGCAAGCTGTTCCGCTGGTTAATTGTTCTCCTTAGTTCTAGATGGCTCGTCTCCTCCATTAGTTTCCATCCGTAGCTTCTTGTCCTGCCTTCAGTCCCCTGGAAGCAGAGACAGGACGCCGTTTCCACCTCATGCAATCTCTCACCCCCCTCTCCTTGGTCTTCTTTTACTTGCAGAGGTCCAGCAGGGCGAGAAGCGGAAACGAGATCCTGAGGAGGAACCTGACGACGATGAGGAGGATGAAGACACCGACGACTGAGGACTCCCTCCTCCTCCTCCTCCTCCTCGGCTCCTTTGCAGGCCGATCCATGTTTTTGGCGGACTGTGTGACTTTCCCGGCCTTTCACCATTTCCCCCCCTTTGTGAGACTGTGACAAATCCCCTTCCCATCTGCTGCTGCCTGCCCCCCCTCCCACCTCCGCTCTTTTGTACGGCTGCGAACACCCACAGTATATATTTTTTTAAAGATTGTAGAAAAAGGATAGGTGTTTCAGAAGTTGGATTTTTTGTTTTGTTTTGGGGGGTTAGCTTTCTCTTCCCTCTCCAGCCCCCCTCCCCTTGTGCTCCCCCCCCTTCGGATATGAGGTATTTGCGACCAAAGGCTTAGCAATGCAAGGGCAGGTTTATGAACCTGCAATCAATTTGGGTTTCTTGGCAGCTGCTCCCCAGACCACCTTGGGCACGGCCATTCCTGGCTGGGGAGAGGGGTGGGGGGAGTCAAGTCTGCCGTGGCCCCTCCCACTCTGCCTGGGAGGCTGAAGATGCCCCCTTCTGGAAACGAGGCCGAGTGGGGTGCACAGTGCAACTGTGGCCCTTGGCAGGAGTGCCGGATGCAGGGTGGTCCTCGCTTCAACATGGGGGTCGCGGCAGTGCTGCTGAAGTGTTTTACGCATGGATTGTGGGTCGCTTGCTGCAATGTTTTGTTTTAATTTGGTGTCTGCTTCCACAATTTCTTCCTTGCTGATCTGTGCCCCTCTCCCCACCCTCTGTAGAGTTCAGCTGGGGGGGGAGGGCAAATGGGCATGCTCCGGACAGTGTGGGGCAGCGGTCTCCCATTGCCAGCCTCACAACAAGAAGCTGGCCCAGGTGGGGGAAGAAGCCTCCCTCGAAACTGGGGTTTCTGTGGAGGTTTTAAAAAACAAAAAACACTTTAAAAAAAAAGAATTCTGCAGTTTGTAAAGCCCTGTTTTGTTTTGTTTAAAATGTAGTTTTAGTTTTTGTGGCACAGTTCCGTACAAACCTGGCTAGGAAAACACTTTGGGCACAAACCTCGCACCTCCCAAGTTCAGAGTTGTGGTTCGACGTTTCCTTTCTTTTTTCCCCTATTCGTGGCTGATGATGGGTGCCCCTAGTTTTAAAAACAAAAGTTTTCAGCCCAGATTTGATCAAAAAACTAACCCCCTAAATAATATCTCCCCACCCATCCACCCACCCTTTCGGAATTTTTGGACCCTCTTTTATATATCTCCTTTTTGTTAATGGAATTTGGATAAGACTTTTAATAAAAAGACTTGGTTTTTAAAAAGGAACGATGCAGAAAGCCAATGTGTTAAAATTGAATGATTCTGGTGGGGGAGGGGATGGCGTGCACCCACTTTTGGGGGGGGGGGGATTTGAAAGGGTCTTGAAGAAAAGACCACAAGGTTTCAGAAGTGCCTTGGAGTAGTTAAACTTGCTCTTTATGGAAGGGGTCCCCGTTAAGGCCGTCCAGTTCAAACCCCTCACTCGGATAAACGCAGCCTAAGGAAATGACCAACCATCCTCTTTATAGACCATTGTTTCCCCTGTGAGCTGCCCTCCTAATTATGGAGTGCGCAGGAATCAGAATCTGCTTCAAACCGTGATTTGTTTTTAACCATGGCTTGTTGTTGCAATCCATCCACAGCAGGGGAGTCTTGAGCACTGGGAGATCAGCTTGGCCTAAGAGAAGGGAAAGGAGAGGTCATGGGTACATGTGTAATTCCATGGAGGTGTGCAAATCTTTCATCCCAAAGGGGGATGGGGCGGCAGAGAAAGACCAGGAATGGTGGTCTATTCTGCAAAGGTTGCCCTCGGGGCACAGATGAAGTTAAACCAGGTTAAATCAACCGGGAAACTCCCGTGCGGTGGCTTTCGTTTCTCCCAGGTGCTTATATTTGGGATCGAGGGTGTCAAATATGGGTTCACTTTGATATAATTCAGTGTTTGATGACCTTGGTCACTTGGAAATGCGGGTGGACTTCAACTCCCAGAATTCCCCAGCCAGCTGGGTGAGGAATTCTGGGAGTTGAAGTCCACCCCCATCTCCAGGCTACCTAAATTGAAAACCACTACTATAATCTTTGATGATATGCCTACGATTTGAACAATTTGTGCATCTTGGTTTTAGCCAAGTTAGGTTGGGTAGTTAGTACGTTCTACATACGTGGCTTAGCTTACGGGTTGATGTAATAGGCAACGCGATGAATTTGTCAAACAGAACAGAATAACAGAAGGGCCCTTGGAGGCCTTCTAGTCCAAACCCTATCCCATTTCAGACAAATGGGTCTCCAATCTCTTCTTAAAATCCTCCAGTGACAGAGCATTCACTTCTGGTGGCAAGCTGTTCCACTGGTTAATTGCTCTGTCAGGAAATTTCTCTTTAATCCTTGGTTGCTTCTCTCCTTGAGTAAATTTATCCGTGACACATCTGGCCCATGGGCCGTGAGTTGCCACCTCTGGTCTAGGGCAGCTCACCGCAGCCATCTTCCCACGGATCATTGAGTTATCCCACGTAGAATTGTGTGATGAACAGAGCCCCTAAACCCTAAGTTTTATCTACCTGTTGATGCATAATGTGCTGGGCTACTACAGGTAGTCCTCGACTTGCGACAGTTCATTTAGCAATGGTTTAAAGTTACAACGGCGCTGAAAAAAGTTACCGTTTTTCACACTTAACGACCTTTGCATCAGTCGTGTGATCAAAGTTCAGACCCTTGGCAACCGATTCATATTTACAGCGTTTCTCAAAGTTACAACCTTCCCAGCATTTCCATGCATTATGCAATCGAAATTCAGATATCTGTTCATACTTCTGTGACCCTTGCTGTGTCCCAAGGTCATGTGATCCCGGACTCGATATGGGACATAAGTTGGGAGTTCAACTAATATAAGAATCAATGATTCTTATATTAGGAGCGCCAGCAGCACCGGCACAGGCCAACAAGTCTGTCTGGCAGGGAGATGATTAGTTGTCTTCCGCACCTATTCATCTCCACCCCCTGCCTTTTATCCCCAGAGCTAGGGTGAGGCTTCGCTAGCAGCAGTGGCTCTAAGGACTGGCCCATAGATTTCCACTGCTCTCCTCTCCGCTGCCTTCAGTCAGGTTGTCCTTCCCTTGGAGTTTAGTAATCGCTGCCCCGTTGAATTTGGTTCTCTCTTTTCGGCTCAGCCTGTGCTCAAACCCTGTCTGCGCTGTAGAAAACCCAAGGTGCCTGCTCGTTTCAGGAACCCTGGTTTGGAGCCTTCCCCACGGCTGAAGTCTGAAAGCTCTGGGCTGGGGTCACATGGCAGTGCTGAGGTGCGGGCGGTGATACGCTGAGCCACTTCTGGGTGCGGGGAAGCTTGTCCCTTCGGAGGCCGCATGAGGATTCAAAAAGAGCCATGGACTGGCACTATCTTTGGGCATTCGGACAAAGGGTCCGGCCACTAAACAGCATGCAAAGATGGCGGGATGTTGGGAAGCAGGTAGTGAAGCAACTCATCGGTGCTTACCTTTCCTGGGTGGAAATTCTCCATTAGGGAATGGATTAATTTTTTTAAAATAATGGGTGGATTTATGCTGGGGAGGGGGATCTGGGGTTTGGGGTGGGTGTAGTGCAGCAGGGCCAGCCTGGCATCTGCTTTCAGCCACAGGCCTCTTGGGCTCTTCCAGGCACTCCTGGAAGAGTTTTGACTAAAGTACCACCTTAGGTCAAATTCTGAAGGTCAGTTGCCAGATCACCAACACACTTGTGGGCAGGAATAAGTTGGGGGACAGGAAGAATATGGCCTTGGGTGGTTGTCCCTCAAATGCCTCTTGCCACCCCCCACAGGGATCCCTGCCTAGATTTATCGGAGACAGGTGGGGAAGATCTGGGAAAACTTTGCTGTCTTGGTTCATCTTTGGAAGGGAGGCCACCAGGAAATGCAGCTGTAAGAGGGGCTGGGATGGTGTCCCTCTCGACTGTGGAACCCCACAGAACATACAGTGAGAATAAGGTTGGAAGGGACCTTGGAAGTCTTCTCATCTAGACTAACCCCCTACTCGAGCAGGAGACACCATGGCTGTCCAATCTCTTCTTGCAGTGATGGAGCACTGCTCATCTCTCTTGCTCTTCTCTGCACTTTTTTCCCCAGAATCTCAATATCATTTTTTATATCGTGGCAACAAAAACTGGTCACAAGCGGGATTTCGTGCAGCATCATTCGCCATGGTCCTGATGCTGCCGGCTCCTCTGTTGATGCAGCCAGGGCCGCATTGGCTTTGTTGGCAGCTGCAGCACGTGGCTGGCTCCATGTTCTCTTTCTGCCTTTCTAACCTCTCATTCAGGAGGGGAGGTTCCGCATGGCTGGCCGGCATGTAAGGGTGGCAGCCATCTCTTTCAAACCCTCCCGACTTGAGGAATGAAAGGGAGGGGGCTTCTCCTTTGGCCCTGCCCTTCGATTGCCTGGGGAGGAAACCCCAGGAGAGACGTGCTTTTAACAGGAGCTAAATGGCCTTGGCTTCATCTTTGGAACCTGGCAGTGGAAAAAGCATCTTCTAAGTGGAAAAGATTTTTGCATCCTTACGAGCCTCTTAAAAGCATTTCCCTCTTCATTCTCTCCCCCGCTCCCCAATCAAGCCATGCGCCCCTCAGCACTAAAATGTTCTGCTCTGCATGGGGGGGGGGGGGGAGCCGCTCGATTCTCATCGAGGCTGATCAATTTTTCATGTCAATGCTGCCCTCTCTCCAGGATCAAAGGCTGGCGTTTGTTAAAGAGAGCTGCTAATTATTAATTTAAAGGACTCAAAGCTTGGTGGTCTAGAGAGCAAAGCTGGGGTGTGGGAGAGGGTGAACACCGAGTGTCCCCCTTCCGGGGGAGCTTTTCAGAGCATGTTGGTGGCCGACAATGCTTTGAACTGGTCCAAGAACCCCACCCCATGCAAAGGGAGAAGACTTGATGGACTACCAGGTCTTTTTCTGCCAACCGTTTTCTGTTTCAGGAATGGCACAATTTGCCACAGCCAACTTGCCGTGAGACAACAATTAAATAGAATTTAGCAATTCTATTTAATTATTTACCATAAGTAAAACTTAACTTTAACTTTTGCCTTTCGCATTTCATTCTGTCCCTCCTTTGGCCTCCTTTCTTTAATGATTCTATTCCACCATCTCTTTGATATCAGTTTAAGTCTTGTCCCACATAGAACTCACAGTCTCCTGGCGGTTGGCCCAAAATCAGGCTTTCATAGCTAAGACAGGACTTGAACTCATGGTCTCCTGCTTTCTAGCCTGGTGTTTTAACCACTTGACCAAACTGCCTTATGGACGGAAATGGAAGCTGGCAGTGTCCTCTTCCTTTCAGTTACAATTATCCAAGGAGCCAGAAGTGTGATATGAAGGTCCGGTCCCAGCAGAATCTGGGTTTTTTTGTGGGGGGGAGGGTATCCCTATGCAAATCCAGAGGTGGCAGCACCGACCCTAAGTTAAAGCCCGCCACAACGACCTGCAGGCACTGTGCAGATAATCCTCAACTTACAACCATTTGTTTTAGCATCGATTCAATCAAGTCACAACGGAACTGGAAAAAATGACCCATGGCCAGTCTTTGCACTTTTGGCTTGTTGCAGAAACCCCGAAGGATGCTGGACAACCGGCATGTGGTTATAGTGTCCTGGGGCCACGTGATCATCTTTTGTGACCTTCCTAGACAGTTTCTGACAAACTCCAGGGAAACAGGCCCACCTGTTTCCTCGAACTGCAGTGAGTCACTTAACAACCTGGGGAGGGGAGTCATAATACCGGGTGCGAGTCACTTAAGAACCGCCTTGCTCAGCAAACGAACTGACCCTACACAGATTGGATTGGGCAGAGTTGAGATTGGATCTAAAATCCAGGTGCTGAGCAACTGTGAACATCCGGAAGCTCACTGGGGAAATATCTTCCCGAGGGAGGGCATTAAAACGCTTCCTGGCCCACAGTCCAGACCTGGGGCAGAGGGGGGAGGGAGCGGGGGGTCCAAAGGGATGGGCTTGGGCAGCACTAATGGACATAGGACAGGAGAGTGGGGAACCGGACTCTTTGAAGGAAGGGAGTAAATAATTCAGGGGGTCAACCCGCAAGAGAATCCGGGGCATGGCTGAGCTAGATGGGATCCCTCTGTTGGGGTGGGGGGAAACGAAAGGAGCAGACCCCCATTGCAATGTTCATAAACCTGGAAAGAGGGAGTGGTGGGAGGGCGAAGGATGCTGGGGCACAAGCGCTGCTGCTGAGGAACCTGCCGGTCTCCCTGGGAGATACAGGTAGTCCTTCACTTACGACCATTCGTTTAGTGACTGTTCAAAGTCACAATGGCGCTGAAAAAACTGACTTCACACTTCGTGACTGTTGCAGCATTCCCACAGTCACATGATCAAAATCCAGACGCTTGGCAACAGACTCGTTTTTATGACGGTTGCAGTGTCCTGGGGTCCTGTAATCCCCTTTTGCAACCGTCTTACAAAGAAAGTCCAAAAAGAAAGAAAACCAGATTCACTTAACAACCCTGTTACTAAATTAACGACTGCTGTGATTCACTTAACTATGGAAAGAAAGGTAATAGGCAAAACTCAATTCACAACACTCCCACATAGCAACGGAAATTTTCGGTTCCGTTGTGGTCGTTAAGTCGAGGACTACCTACCTATAGAAGTACTGCAGCCATCCATCTCAAAGCAGAACGAGATGGCCCTTAGACTTCCTATGGGGCGGAAGAGGTCATGGCAACTGCTTTCGCCAGAAACCCAGATCATCCAGGCTTCTGCCAGGGCAGAGGTCTCGGTACTGGCCCAGAGGGGCTCCTGCAAATGGCCAGGCCTTGGAGGGAAAGCAGGACCTGACCGAGGAACCACCCAATCTGACCATTTGAGGGTCAAGTCCATTTTTGGTTGCCCCTTTTTGCAAAGCTGCCAATTTGCCTTTGGAGAACATACAGACAATGCTCACATATCCTTTTCCCAAACATACACCTCCTCCTCCTCTGGAGACCACAACTGGGATCCAAAACTCAGCTGTTGTTTCCCCTTGCTTTACGGACCTCGTAAATGCACGGATCAGCTGTAAACTTCCATTTTCATCAGTTTTGACCGCAAAAGGTTGCACAACAAGACACTTGCTAAATGAGGACACAGTTTTGTTAGCAGTTTTTCGTAAGCCGTACTGTTTTTGCAAGCCCTAATGCACTGCAGGCTGGCATCTCATTTTCATGCAACGTTTCTCAACCTTGGCAACTTTTAAAATATTTGGACTTCAACTCCCACAATTCCCCAGCCAATTTTGGGAGTTTAAAGTGCACACATCTTAAACCGGCCAAGCTTGAGAAACTGCTATAAACAGCTATAAACCGCTGTCAATCCTGCCTCAACTTGAATGTTTAAGCAAAAACGATCCTTGACTCTTCGTTGAGAAAGGTAGTTTACCAAAGGTCAAGTGAAATACAGTAAAGAAAAGCCTGAGGATCCCGCACCAAATCCCTAGGTATAACTTTTCCCTCCCAGACATTTCCCATAGCAGTAGCAGTTACATCTATATTGCTTTATAGCCCTCTCTAAGCGGTTTACACAGCCAGCCTCTTGCCTCCAACAATCTAAGTCTTCATTCTACCCACCTCGGAAGGAGGGAAGGCTGAGTCAATCTTGAGCCAGTCAGGATCGAACTGCTGGCAGTGGGAAGAGTCAACCTGCAATACTGCATTTTAACCACTGCGCCAGCATGGCTCGTATCATAGCTGATTCCTCCACTGTCCAGTTTTAAAAGATACGTTTTTGAAACAGTCATTCTGCATGAAGGCTGCATTCTTCTCCCAGGAAAACAGCCTTGAGGACTAGTCGCTGAGAGGCATGCTCCTTTCCAATAGTTTCCCTTTCCCCCAGCATCCACTCTCCTCCCCAGCGTCCATGGCAGGCTGGCATTGAACAATTGTAAAGCACAGGTTCTTATAGTACAGGATAGTTCTGATAGTATAAATCGAGCCAGCATTATCCAAGATCTACAGTCTCCAGATTTACGCGTTCCTTGGCAACTGGCTGCACGTATACCTGATCCTGAAAAGGGTTTCCGAACATTAAAAGCTGCATTTCCTGGACAAGATTCTCTTCACTACCAACAAGTCCTTTTAACTAAACTTTTGGTCATAGCTACTGTTTGGCACAAACTAGTTATTCGGATTTCTGCAATAGAGCTCCTAGGTTTAGTGGGTTCCATAATCCATGAAAGAATCTGCGATCTGTGGACAAGTTACATCAGATGACTATTGGAATATCTGGAAGAGGACAGAAGGACTGGGAGAACATGCTGCTTCAGCACCACTGTGCAAGCAATCAAAAATTTGATTAAGTGTGTGAGGTACCACAAGGAATGAAGTATTTTGGATGCACTGGGCTGCTGGGACATTCTTGGGAGGTGCAGTCCATCCCTTGACAGAAGCCCTTCATGTAGGTAATGCAGACCAGGCAGCACCAACTCTTAAGCTGGTGGTTTATTTCTAAAACCATTTGTTCCCTCACTGGATGTTGACCTTTTGTGGGAAATACAGATGAAAACACCACTTGTGCACCTAACTCCTTAACTGTCTTGCCTAACTGCTTGTAATCTCTCAATAAGTGTTTCTAGGCTCATTGTTGTGTTGTTGGTCACTACATGAAGGAAAAGAAAGGTGTAATAATATGTGGGATTAATTATTTTAGTAAGGTTCTCAGATACATCTTTAATTTTTGCTCCAGGTGGCCAGTATACCTCCCTATAGATTGATGTCTGGTCTACAGATGTCTGGTTCTGTTCCCATGAGAATAACACCAGCAGTCCATACCAGCACCCACTTCCACCTTACTGGCGTCTGAGTTGATGCGGAGCTCTATGCCTGTTACTGATCCAGCCACAGGCCCATCAAAAGTCAATATCATCTCAGTCATTAAACCTTTGAAAAATCTATCTTCAGATATTTCTTGGCCCAATCTTGCTTGCGTTTCAACTTTTGTGTTTTCTTCAGTGGTGGTGGAATTTCAGCCTTCCTTACCTTGGCCATGTCTCTGAGCACTGAACACCTTGTACTTCTGGGCACTCCAGGTAGGTTGCAGTTCTGGAATATGGCAGCACTAGAAGATAATGGGTTTCGGGCAGCTTCATGTTTGATTCCTTTCAAATCTTTGGCAGTTAAGGTGCGTCTTTTTTTCTCGACACGTTTCTTGCGACCCTGTTGACTATTTGCAACAAAACGTTTGATGGTTCTGTGATCACGCCCCAATATCTTAGCAATTTCAAGAGTGGTGCATCCCTCTGAAAGACTTTTTACAATTTTTGACTTTTCAGAATCAGATAAATCCCTTTTTTGGCCCATTTTGCCTGAGGAAAAGAAGCTGCCTAATAATTATAAACACCTTGATATGGGGTGTTGATCTCCTTCTGTGCTGAGTTGGTTTAATAGCCAGTTTTTTTGTATTGAATCATTCAACTAGTCGGGTTCGCACTGCTGAGCTAAGTTTTTCTGTGCTAGGCCACTCTACCCGTTGGTTTATTTCCGCTGAGATGATTTAATAGCCAGTTTTTCCATGCTGAGTTATCTATCAATTAGTCTGTCTACTAATTGATTTTTCTCTGCTAAGATGGTTTAATAGCCGGTCTCTCTGTGTTGAGCCAGTCTATTAGTCGGTTTTTTCTGTATTGAGTCGTTCTACTAGTCGGTTTTTCTCTGCTAAGCCGGTTTAATAGCCAGCTTGTTTGTGTTGAGTTATCTATCTCAACTAATTAGTCTGTCTACTAATTGGTTTTTCTCTACTGAGATGATTTAACAGGCAGTCTTTCTGCGTTGAGCCAGTTTTTCTCTGCTGAGCCAGTTTTTTCTGCACTAGGCCGGTCTATTAGTCAGTTTATCTCTGCTAAGACGGTTTAATAGCCCGTCTCCCTGTCTTAAGCCAGACTACTAGTCGGTTTTTCTGTGCTGGCCAGGTTTGCTAGTTGTTGTTTTTTTTTCTTCTGCTGCTGCTGAGCCAGTCTACTAGTTTGTTTTTCTCTGCTAAGCCAGTTTAATAACTGGTATCTCTGTGCTGAGCCAGTTTTTTTTTTCTGTGCTAGTCGGTTTTTCACTGATGAGCCGGTTTAAATGCTGGCCTTTCTGTGCTGTCACACTGTGTGCACAATTATTAGGCAGGTTGTATTTTTGTGGTATTAAAACCATCCCTCGGTGTTAAGCGGGTCTACTCGTCGGTTTTTCGGTCCCCCGGGTCGCCGCTCCGCCCTGCCTCCCGCTCAGCCAGGCCCTCTCCAGCTGCTGTTGCTCCGCTGTCGCGCGGCCTCCAGCTCGAGCTCCTGCCGGTCTCCCGCTTCGTTGGGTGGGCCTTTTCAGGTAGGCCTCCGTTGGCCTAGAAGTCCTCCAACGGCCCTTCCAACGGTTATTATCCCCCTCAAAATCCGTTAATAAACAAGAGGGGAGCCTAGAGCGGCCCGAGCGTTCCTACTACTCCCGGAAATGCATCCCTGGACAACGGTCGAAGGCGGGACTTCCGATGCTACGAAAAATTAAACAGAAAAAGGCGGGAAGTCCGCTCTAAGCCTTGGACGCCTCCCTCCGCGTTTATGTGTATGAGGGAATCGCTTTCTTAAAGTTACTACCGGGAATCGTTTTAATTAATGTTTCATTAGCAACAGAAGAAGACAGGATTTTTTTTCTCCTCCACCCTCTAGGTAGAAGCATCACTTGTCGCCTCAGCTCCGTTATGCCCACCCACCGGGTCAAGATGGACGTCCGCCCCAGCCAATGAGGGCCCGCGGCTGCCGGAACTGTGTTCCGTGGTGTCACGAGGTGGCGCTATTGGATGTGGAGAAAGTCTGTTCTCGCGAGAGTTGCAGTGTTCGTCTATCTTGGCCGCTTTGAGATGGGTGGACTTCAACTCCCAGAATTCCCCAGCTGGTATGACCGGCTGGGGAATTCTGGGAGTTGAAGTCCACCCATCTTAAAAGCGTCAAGGATGACAAACCCACAACCCAGATGTGGCTTTTTCCACCTTTAGCTTGATTTGCTGGGCCTCCCCTGGCTCTTCCTCTCCCCCCCAAGTCCTCTGCCCCACTTCCCATCTGAAAAGAGGGCCAGGGGCCAAGGGGTGTGGGAAGGCCAGAGCTCACTGCATCTTTCTGCACCCTAGATTGCAACCACAGAAAAGGAGCTCCCTTGAGGACACTTAGACCAGCCCCTGTCTGTGGGCACCTGCCTCCCTGTTGATTTATAGGCAGGCTTTCTTCTTCTGCAGCTCAGAACCATCCATGGATTTATTTGTTAAATTTATTTAGGATTCCCAGCATTTGATTATCACCTCTCTTTATGGCTATCTTTCCTTTTATGTACACTGAGAACGTATTTATTTATTTATTATATTTCTATACCGCCTTTCTCCCGCAGGACTCAAGGCGGTGTATAGTCAAGAAAAAATAAAAGATACATAAACATCATAAAATTGATAATTAAAATTTTAGCATGCACCAAGACAAACTCCTTGTGTGTCCAATCACACTTGGCCAATAAAAAAAATCTGATTATTTATTTATTGATTGATTGATTGATTGATTGAATTTCTATACCGCCCTTCTCCCGAAGGACTCAGGACGGTGTAAGTTTTCACGGGTATATATGTGTGTACAGGTGATATCTCGGGTTTCTTCCCGTGTAATTGCAAACATATCTTTGGAAGTATTGCAGCGACGTTTCGATGAAATCTCATTCATCATCTTCTGGCTGATGTTCTTGGTTTGGTGCCAGTTTGCCCGTAGGCACCAAACCAAGAATATCAGCCAGAAGATGATGAATGAGATTTCATCGAAACATTGCTACAATACTTCCAAAGATATGTTTGCAATTACACGGGAAGAAACCCGAGATATCACCTGTACACACACACACACACACACACACACACACACATATAGTAAGTAATAAATTGAGTCAACTTAGTGTATCTGCTGAGAGCTTGGCATAGAATTTAGATGTTTATGCTAGCCCTGCTTGTTGAAATAGAAAGGTCTTCAGGGCACGTCGGAAAGTGCGAAGATCTGGGATTATTCGTATTCCAGCTGGTATTTTGTTCCAAAGCGTAGGTGCCCCCACAGAGAAGGCTCTCTCCCTTGGAACCACCAGACGACATTGTTTTAATGATGGTACCATGAGTAGGCCTACTCTGTGAGAGCGTATTGGTAGGTGGGAGATTATCGGTTGCAGCAGTTGGGTCTCGTAAGTACTTGGGTCCTAAGCCATGGAGCACTTTAAAGGTAAGAACCAACACCTTGAAGCGCACTCGGAAGGCCACCGGAAGCCAGTGCACCTCGCGTAGAAGAGGTGTTACATGTGAGCGCCATGTTATCATTTATTGACATCTTTATCCATATCTATCTATCTATCCATCCATCCATCCTACTGTATTTGTCCATCTGCCAACCTGCCTACTTAACTAGGTCTGTCTGTCTGTCTATCTACATATCTATTTCCATATTTAACTCTCTTTCAATACCTCTCTGTCTGTTCATCTGTCTGTCTACATCTATCTGTCTGTCTGTTTGTCCATGTCTGTCTGCCTGTCTGTCTGTCTGTCTATCTTAGGTGAGGGGCTGCTTGTTCTAATCCTACCACTCTGCTTTTGTTAATTTTGCTGCAAGGAGTTTTGAAATATCCTGTCTTGAATGGTTTTCTGCCTGCAGTATTTTGCTTTGCTTATGAATGGGGCCATCTAGATAGCTGGCATCCTCTTTCAACAAGCTCTGAATCTCATTAAGTGCTGGCATCTGCTGTGGGCTACTAAGAAAGACTTCTGGGGGCTGCTTTCTGCCTCTAAAAACATGTTTCTCCATTTCTTCTTTAGGAATATTCTGCCTTTTTTTTAATATTTCCCAAAATATTTCATACTTGGGGGGTGGGGGGGGCTTCCAGCACTCCTGAAAGAGATACAGGCAAACACCTGCATAGCTCTCCCAACGGTGGGCAGCCAGTCAGATTCCTAAAACTCCCACCTTCTAGCCCTCAACCTCTATGGAAATCTTGGCTTTCCAATTTGTTCGGGGGTCCCTCCACAGGTCTCCAATACAGTCCAGATAGTCCTCAAATTATGACTTATGACAGACCTTGAAAAGGGGACTTTGGACCCAAATTTGAAGTTGCAATGCCCAATTGCAGGGTGTCAAATTGCCACCGTTTACAACTTTTTGGCCGGAAATGGGTATTTACTTTTAGTTTCCAGCTAAAAACACCCCTCAACAAACGATGGGTTTGCTTAATGACCACAGTCTCTGCTTTATGACTGCAGGGTTCGCTTAACGGTCAGACAAAAAAAGGCTGGCAGATTGGGAACGGTCACTTGGTGACCCGCTTAACAACAAACATGACTTTCAAATGAAATTGCAGGCTCAGTTATAGTTGCATGTTGTAGAGCATATTTCCCCCACCTCCCCAATCTATGTGTTGCTCATTCTTTGGATAGGTATCTCCAGGTTGAGGAGGACAGATCTCAACCCCCAGCCCTCCAGTTTGATGGCCAAAGAAGGATGGTGCTTGAGGAATGCTCTGGACGTAGCACACTTGGACTTCACTAAGGCGTTCGACAAAGTAAACCACAACCTACTTCTTGCTAAAATAGAAAAATGTGGGTTAAGCAGCATCACCGCCAGATGGATTCGTAACTGGCTGACAGACCTTACTCAACAAGTAGTCCTTAATGGTACTACATCTACATGGAGGGAAGTAAGCAGTGGGGTTCCTTCTTGGGCCCAGGAGTCTTCAATATGGATGAGGGCAAAGAATTGGAACTCATCAAATTTGCAGACGACACCAAGCTGGCAGGAATAGCCAACACCCCAGGAGAAATGGATCTCGACAGACGTGAATCCTGGGCCTTAACTAACAAAATGAAATTCAGTGGTGAGAAAAGTAAGGCTTTACACGTAGGCAAAAACCCAAAAATCCCAAATGCACAGGTGTAGAATAGGTGGCACCTGGCTCAATAGTAGTAACCGTGAGAGGGATTTTGGAGTCCTAGTAGACAGTCACTTAAATATGAGCCAGACGTGTGTGTGTGTGTGTGGCAGCTGCCAAAATAGCCAGCACAATCCTAGGCTGCATTAACAGAGGAATAACATCAACATCATGTAAAGTTTTTAGTACAACTTTACAATGCCCTGGTATGACCACATTTGAATTGTGTCCCGTTCTGGTCATCACGAAACAAAATCATGCGCAGAGGAAAGCAACTAAGATGGAGATGAAAACACATGAAGGACAGTTGCAGGATTTGGGTTTAGAGAAAAGAAGGACCAGGGGAGACAGGATAGCAGTCTTCCGGTATTTGAGGGGCTGCCCCAAAGAAGAGGGAGCTCAACCTATTCTCCGAAGCCCCTGAAGGCAGGACCAGAAGCAACGGAGGGAAACTCATCAAGGAGAGAAGCAACCTGGAACGAAGGAGAAACCTCCTAACTGTGAGGACAATCAACCACTGGAACTGCTTGCCACCAGACATTGTGGGTGCTCTATCACTGGAGGATTTTAAGAAGAGAGTGGACAACCATCTGTCTAGAATGGGATAGGTTGCCTTGCTCGAGCAGGGGGTTGGACTAGAAGACCTCCAGGGTCCCTTCCGACTCTGCTATCTGCTAGTTTGGTTGAGCTGTGGCACCTCGGGGAGGCCTCAATCAAGCCTCCAAGCACTCTTGTTTTCCAGCTGCCTGGGAACGGTGCCCCCAAGGAGGGAGGGGGCAGAAAGAGAAAGGAGGGCTCAGGTGGGTCTCTCAGGTGCAGGAGAGGCAGCCGAGCTGCCAAGGCCACCGATGGAAAAAAGAGGCTTTGTTGTCCTTTTGTTCCTGTGGCCTTCTCTCTCCCCGCACTCCCAAGTCACGTGCCTGGATCTTGCAGTGTCACACTCGGCTCGCAACCGAGCACTGGGCTATTGTCTACCTCGCCGCTGGCGTCTGGGCTTCCAGTGCCCCTCTGAGACAGCCTTGCCGACTGTGCTTCGCTGCGGCCTCCGGTTGAAGGGCGGTTCCCTCCGGAGGCCCAGCAGGGGATGGGAGCCCAGAGGTTTGGCTGGAGTCCCCCTGCGTCCGGAGAGCCTGGCCGTCGGGCGAATGTCGGTGGCTTATTCAGCTAACAAAAACAAGCCTTCCTGGGTGGGTCCCAGGGGCCATGACAGCTACGCCAGGGCGGGGGCTGGAACTCCACGGAGCCCAGCGGCCTTTGCCAGTTGGTCCAAGCATGGCTCCCTGAGAGCCAGGTTGGCATGGCATCGCCTACGCCCAAGTGTTGGCATAGGACTGGAGGGGAGCCAGGTTCAAGTCTGGCTCCTGAGCCACAAATGCCCTCTTTGTCACTCTTTCTCTTGTCACTCTTTCTGCCCAGCCTTCCTCACAGGGTTGTGGTTGGGCCAGTCCTAGCTAACCTTTCCTCATTGGACCTCTCTCTCTCTTTCATTCTTTCTCTTTCCCTCTCCCTCCCTCTTTCTTTCTTTCTTTCTTTCTTTCTTTCTTTCTTTCTTTCTTTCTTTCTTTCTTTCTTTCTTTCTTTCTTTCTTTCTTTCTTTCTCACTCCTTCTTTCTTTCTCACCCCTCTCCCTCTCTTTCTCTTTCTCTCTTTTATTCTCTCTGTTTCCCTTTCTCTCCCCCCTCTCTTTCTCACTCCTCTCTCTCTATTTCATTCTGTCTCTCCCACCCTCTCTGTCTCTCTCACTCCTCTCTCTTTCTCTTTCAGTCTGTTTCTCTCTCCCTTTCTCTGTGTGTATATTTCTCTCTCTCCCTCTCTTTCACTCTCTCTCCATCTCTCCTTTTCCCTGTTTTTCTCTCTCTCCTTCTCTCTTCCCTCCCCTCTCTTTCTATCTCTATCTCTCTGTCTCTTTCTCTCTCCCCCTTTCTCACTCCTTCTCTCTTTCTCTCTCTCTGTCTTTCTCGCTCTCTCTCTCTCTGTGATGCCCCACAGCCTACCTCACGGGACAGTTTTGGGGAACGCTTTCAACGCAGCCTCATCCTCCTACCCAGAGGAAAGGCAGGGTATAAATTGAACAAATAAAAAACCTGACACACAGCCAATGATGGCCTTGGCAGAAGCAGAGCGTGGTCACTCTGGGCCTCTTCCAAAGTCCCAAGAAAGCAGCAGCCTCTTTGGGGAGGTGGGGGGGGGCAACTTTGGGGGCAGGCACTGAGAAGTCAGCAAACAATGCTTGCAATTCCTCCTCCCCCCCACAAGCACCCAATCCAGGGAAGGTTTGAGTTCCCTTTTTTTACAGCCTCGTCAATCATTCATCTTCCATTCTAGAGACGGAGCCCAACGGGGTGTTGGCCAGCCGGACCCCAGCCAAAAAAAATGGGCCAGTGGAAAAACAAGAGAGGGGTCAGTTGACCGAAGGAGGGGGGGGGGTTTCCAAAAGCCAAACCACCCGGCCGAACGAAATAGACAAACACAGAAGTGAAACCGAGTCGCAGAACTGGAAAACCGGAAGACCTGGAGGTGGCTGAATGGCAAGGCAGCCGGTTAGCTTTGAATTTGCTGGAATGGAGTAGAGCTGGAAGGGACCTTGGAGGTCTTCTAGTCCAGCCCCCTGCTCAGGCAGGAGACCCTAGACCATTTCAAACAGGTGTCTGTCCAGCCTCTTCTTCAAAACTTCCACTGTTGGAGCACCCACAATTTCTAGTGGCAAGCAGTTCCACTGGTTAATTGTTAGGAAGTTTCTCCTTAATTCCAGGTTGCTTCTCTCCATGATTAGTTTCCATCCATTGTTTCTTGTCCTGCCCTTGGGAGAATAATTTTACTCCCCTCCTCTTTGTGGCACCCCCTCAAATACTGGAAGGCTGCTATCAGGCCTCCCCCAGTCCTTCTTTCCTCTGGACTGGCCAGACCCAAATCCTGCAACTGTCCTTCACACGTTTTACTCTCCAGGCCTTTGCTCTTCTCTGCGCTTTTTCCTCAATTCAGCCCCCAATTTCTGTGGGTAAGCCAGTGAATTTAGACCCATTTTACCACCTTTTTCTGCCACCGTTGTTAAGTGAATCACTGCAGTTGTTCAATTAGTGACCTGGTTGTGAAGTGAATCTCTCCCCCCCACCCCCTCCCCCACTCCCGTGGACTTTGCTCATCAGAAGGTAGCCAAAGGGGAATTGCTTGACCTCCAGGATGCTGCGACCGTCATAAATACGAGTCAGTTGCTAACCTTCTGAATTTTGATCGTGTGACTGCAGGAATGCAGCAACGGTCGTTAAGTGTGAAAAGCGGTCACATAAGTCCCTCTTTTCAGTGCTGTTGTAATTTTGGATGGTCACTAAATGAGCTCTAGTAAGTCGAGGATATCTGTAGCAGGAATGAAATGCTCCCGATTTGCCCGATTCAGTAGCGATGGAGGCGGGTGGTTCGGAGAACCGGTAGCAAAAATCCCTGCCCCCCCCCCACTCCCCCCAGGCCCAGCTGAGCCGCACAATCATCAGAGGCTTTTTTTTTTAACTTTTAAAAGCATTTTTTCTACAACTTCTCCAGCCGAAAAAATGCTTTTAAAAGTAAAAAAAAAAGCCTCTGATGATCACGCGGCTCAGCTGGGATCGTCAGAGCCTTTTCAAAGCATTTTTTCTACAACCTCTGAAGAGGTTGTAGAAAAAATGCTTTGAAAAGGCTCTGACGATCGCAGCTGATTTGCCTGATCGTCAGAGGCATTTAAAAAGGAAAAAAGCCTCTGCCCGATCAGGCAACTCAGCTGGGATCATCAGAGCCTTTTCAAAGCATTTTTTTCTACAACCTCTTTGTAGAAAAAATGGTTTTAAAAGTAAAAAAAATGGCCACGCCCACCCAGTCACATTAACTCCCCCTCCACCAAGCCACGCCCACCAAATTTTAGATTTCACCACTGATCTGTAGCCTCACACTCACAAAACCCACAACGTTCGTCTCCCGAACCCTTGATAAAGCAGCTTTGTCTGCACAGCCATCTGAGAGCCACCCAGGGAGGAGAGCATTGTACTCCAAAAAATAGATTTTTTCTCTCTGATAGATCCCTCCTCCCTGCCCTAAATCTAATGTGGCACCCTCGGCTCTGAAGGTCCCAGAAGGCACGGCCAGGCACCAGTGGAAGCCAGTTCCCACAACCCACTTGGGGGGGGGAAACAGTTGCGTAATTCGCCAAGCTTTTGTCCGGATTTCTAACAAAATAAAATTGAATGGTGAAAAAAGGAAGGCTCTACATTTAGGGAAGAAAAACCAAACACACAGGGACAGTACAGGTGGTCCCTTGCTCAATAGTAGTAACTGTGAGAGGGGTCTTGGAGTCCTAGGGGACAACCATCTAAATATGAGCCAGCTGCTGTCAAAAAAGCCAACACAATTCTAGGCTGCATCAACAGAGGGATAGAATCAAGATCACGGGAAGTCTTAATACCACTTTATAAAGCCTTGGTAAGGCCACACTTGGAATACGGCATCCAATTTTGGTCGCCATAATGTAAAAAAGATGGAGACTCTAGAAAGAGTGCAGAGAAGAGCAACAAAGATGATTAGGGGACTGGACATTAAAACATATTAAGAATGGTTGCAGGAACTGGGTAGGTCTAGTTTCATGAAAAGAAGGACCAGGGGAGATATGATAGCAGTCTTCCAATATCTCAGGGCTGCCCCAAAGAAGAGGGAGTCAAGCTATTCTCCAAGGCACCTGAGGGCAGGACAAGAAGCAACGGATGGAAACTAATCAAGGAAAGAAGCAACTTAGAATTAAGGAGAAATTTCCTGACAGTTAGAACAATTAATCAGTGGAACAGCTCGCCACCAGAAGTTGTGAATGCTCCAACACTGGAAGTTTTTAAGAAGAGATAGGACAGCCGTTTGTCTGAAATGGTCTCCTGTTTCCTGCCTTCAGCAGGGGGTGGACTAGGAGACCTCCAAGGTCCCTTCCAACTCTGTTATTCTACAAGAAAAAGGAGAGCCTGGCTGGCCACATGTGGCCACCAGCAAAAGCAGGAATGCTGGAAGAGACTCCAGACTCGGGGAAAAATATTGCTGGCTTTGCATCCCCTTGTCAGCCGTCAGCCGATGGGAAGTCAATGCGCAATGACCTACTTTCCAGTAAATCTTTGCGAGCGGCTGCTTCTGCCAGGGCTCCCCGGTTGGGGCTCTTCCGCCTCAGCCGTTCCTAGCAAGGTGTTCACAGGTGCCATCAAGCAAACCTCCCTTCTCCCTGTTTAAGCCTCCTTCAGGGGTTCGGCTTTTTGGAAGAGGGATGGACCTCAAAGGCTCAAAGGGTTAGAAGCCAGGAGCCCTCCCCCACTCCCCACTCCCCTTCATTCTTCGGAAAATTCTCCGCCTTTCCCCTGTTTTCTGCAGCTTAATTTGGAATGGAATTAGAAGTAGAAATAAAAACAGATTTAGAATTAGAATGAATGGAATTGGAAGGGAAGGGAAGGGGAGGGAAGGGAAGGGGAGGAGAGGAGAGGAGGAGGAGAGGGGAAGGGAAGGGAGGGGAAGGGAAGGGAAGGGGAGAGAAGGGAAGGGAAGGGAAGAGGAGAGGAGAGGAGAGGAGAGGAGAGGAGAGGAGAGAAGAGAAGAGAAGAGAAGAGAAGAGAAGAGAAGAGAAGAGAAGAGAAGAGAAGAGAAGAGAAGAGAAGAGAAGAGAAGAGAAGAGACGAATGGGAAGAGGGGAGGGGAGGGGGAGAGGAGAGAAAGGAAAAAGAAGAGAATATAGGAACAGAAGAGAACAGAAGGGAAGGGAAGGGAAGGGAAGGGAAGAGAGGAAGGAGAGGAGAGGAGAGGAGGAGAGGAGAGGAGAGGAGAGGAGAGGAGAGGAGAGGAGAACAATGGGAAGAGGAGAGGGGAAAGGGGAGAGAAGAGAAGAGAAGAGAAGAGAAGAGAAGAGAAGAGAAGAGAAGAGAAGAGAAGAGAAGAGAAGAGAAGAATGGGAAGAGGGGAGAGGAAGGGGAGAGGAGAAAAAGAGGAAAAAGAAGAGAATATAGGAACAGAAGAGAACAGAAGGGAAGGGAAGGGAAGGAAAGGGAAGGGAATGGGGGCAAGGGAAGAGAGAAGAGACGAGGCCTTGGAGGTCTTCTAATCCAAGGAAGAAAGTCTATCATCTATAGTCCATTTGGGACAAATGGCCCTCCAGTCCCTTCTGGAAAACCTCCAGTGAGGGAGCACCTTCAGCCTCTGAAGGCCAGCCATTCCATTGAGCATAATTCTTCCACATAGACTAGCGCCTAAATTTATGGATCTTGGGCTTTCTTATTCAATCTGCCTTTGGATTATGGATTTCTGGCTGCTCTCAGAGGGACAGATTAGATCATCGTATCTCCTCAGCCCTTATTCTTAACACTGGTACACCACAGGATTGCGTGCTGCGTCCCTTGCTCTATACTCTCTATTTGCATGACTGCGTTCCCAACTCACACCAGTAATACTATTACTAAATTTGCAGATGATACAACAGTGGTGGGACTCATCTCCGGGGTTTGGGGGAGAATGAGTCTGCGTATCGAGATGAGCTGGACCGGTGGCTTTCGTGGTGTGGAGACAATAACTTGGTCCTTAACACCAAGAAGACCAAGGAGTTTATAGTGGACTAGAGAAGGAAAAAATAACTTGCTGCACCTGTGTCCGATTTGCCAATTGCAGAGTGGCAGGTAGGGCAGAGCTCCAGAGGGTCAACCCAGAGGATCCTGGGTTGCCCTCCCCTCTCCTTGGAAGAGCTTTATGGCTCCCGCTGCCTTCAGAAAGTTCAAAACATTCCTAAAGATCCATCTCATCCTGGGCACCCTTTTTTTTTTTTTGAACTATTACCCTCTGGCAGACGGTACAGGACAATAAAAACAAGGACAAAGAGGCTGAAAAACAAATTCTTTCCCAGGGCAGTAACTATACTGAACTCTACTTTTTGTGCAATATTAGCACAATATCAGGGGTTTTCAATTCAATTGTATAGAATGCGAAGGATGTGCGTTTGTGTTTTATTTTTATGGTTATAATGTGCACTGAAGATGGCATTTAATTTCATTGTACGTGGTGCAATGACAATGAACTAAACTAAACTAAACTAAACTAAACTAAACTAAACTAAACTAAACTAAACTAAACTAAACTAAACTAGTTTTAACTCCTTGCAAAAAAACAAGTCCTTTACTTCAGGAGTTGCCACCAACCCGAGAGAGGCACAGTCACGACAGGCCTGCTAAGGGCTTCCTTCCTGCCCCAGCCCGCCCCACAGCTTTGGCAGAGGCTCTACCCAAAAGGGAGGGAGCAGCAATACGGGAAATGTTTTAGAAATAAAAACAGGGAGGGCTGCTTTTTCCCAAGCAGATGTGCGTCTTGCTAAGCGAAAGCCGAACAGGCGTGAATGGGCGTCCGGCGTGCGAGGGCCCTGGCAAGGGACGGGCGGTTGGGACCAAGCCTAGGAAGAGAGCTTGGCCCCCCCCAGGGAAGCATTTTTAGCAGGCCGGGTTGACCTGACCCAGAGGGCTCTTGGGGGTTCCATGGAAAAGCCCTGGCTTCCTGGATTCCAGGGCACAGCTCCAGGCAGGCTCCGGCTGACCTCTCTCCCTGCTGAGCCCTAGGGAAGTTTCTGTGCCATTAGCTCCATGGGGGGAAAAGTCAGAACTAGAATCGAGCTGGAAACGGACCTTGGAGGACTTCTATTCCAGCCCCTTGCTCAGGCAGGAGAAGGTGGAGAACTTATACCAGTGATGCCAAATCTTTTCGGCACCGAATGGTGAAAAGGGAGCGCACCCTGCACACACACTTCTGGGCCACAACCCGGAAGAGGAGCTGCCCAGGGCGTATGTGCACGTCCGAAAATGAGCTTCCGGTTTCAGCCAGCTATTCTTCTGGGTTTCTGGCGTGCACACATGCGTGATGATCAGCTGGCCGGCATGCATGCTCACGCAGGAAAACGGAAAACCAGCTCTTCCGCTTTACAGCACTGCCGCATGCAAAAAGGCCAGCTTTTCACGTCATCATGGACACTTTCAGATAAGTGTCCAGTCTCTTCTTTAAAAACCCCAGTGAGGAAGCACCCACAGCTTCTGGTGGCCAGCTGTTCCACTGATTAATTGTTCTCCCTTGTTAGGAAGTTTCTCCTTAATTCCAGGTTGCTTCTCTCCTTGATTAGTTTCCATCCATTGTTTCTTGTCCTTCCGTTGTTTGGAGACTAAATTGACCCCCTCTTCTTTGGGGCAGCCCCTCAGATACTGGAATTAGGGGTGACTGCTGTCATGTCGCCCCTAATTCTTCTTGTTTCTAGACTACTCATACCCAATTCCTGCAACTGTTCTTCATATGTTTTAGTCTCCAGGCTTTTAATCATCTTATTTGCCCTTCTCTGGACTTTTTCCAAAGGTTCAACATTTTTGGGGGTAACCAAAACTGGATGCCATATTCCAGGTGGGGCCTTACTAAGGCTTTATAAAGCGGTACTAAGATTCCATGTGATTTTTCATTCTCTGCCTCTGTTTATGCAACCCAGGATCGTCTTGGCTTTTTCGGCTGCTGCCAAAACACATCTGGCTCGCGTTGAAGGGATCGTCCACTAGGACTCCCAAGGTCCCTCTCGCAGTTCCTGTTTTTGAGCCAGATGGCACCTAACCTGTACTTGTGCCCTTTTGGCTTGTTCCTGCCCAGGTGTAAACCCTTGCTTTCCTCCACATTACATTTCATTTATTTGGATAAGGCCCACTGTTCAACTCTGCCAAGATCTTTTTGGATCCTGAGCTTTTCTTCTGGGGTGTTAGCTACTCCTGCCAGCTTAGTATCATCTCCAAATTTGATGAGTTCCCCTTCTATTCCCTCATCTGAGATGGAGCCTTGGGGTACCCCACTGTTTACTTCCCTCCATGTAGATGCAGCCCTATTAAGGACTACATGTAGAAGGTAAGGAGCAGTGGTGAAATCCAATTTCTTTTACTACAGATTCTGCGGGCGTGGCTTGGTGGGTGTGGCTGGGTGGATGTGGCAAGGGAAGGATACTGCAAAATCCCCATTCCCTCCCCACTCTTGGGGAAGGATATTGCAAAATCTCCATTCCCACCCCACTCTGGGGCCAGCCAGGGGTGACATCTGCCAGTTCTCCGAACTGCTCAAAATTTCCGTTACCGGTTGTCCAGAACCTGCTGGATTTCACCCCTGGTAAGGAGATTGTTTTCCAGCCTGATGCCCACGAGAGCGGGCAGAAAAGTCAAGATGGCAGCCCCAGATGAAACCTAGCCAGTCCCCGGCTTAGAGTTTGCTTAGTGACCGTTCAAAATTACACGGAGAAAACGGACTTATGGCCGTTTTCACACTTAGTTAAAGATAGTTGCTTTAATCTGGGAAAGGCTACTCAGAAGTAACTCCACGGATTGTTCTTGGTTCTCGGGGCCTGACAAATTCCTGCAATGAGAAGGAGCAGTTGGTCCTTGACTTACGACCGTTCGTTTAGTGACGGTTCAAAGTTACTGAAAAAAGTGACATGACCTTGCAGCATCCCCATGGTCCCACCATTAAAATTTGGACGCTTGGCAACTGACTCACGTTTATGACGGTCGCAGCAACTTGGGGGGGGGGGCGGGTGTCACGCGATCTCCCTTTTGCGACCTTCTGACCAGCCAAGTCCATGGGGAAACCCAGAGTCATTTAACAACCACGTTGCCGACTTAACAACTGCAAGGATTCACTTAACAACGGTGGCAACAACAGTCATAAATTGGAGCCAAGCTCATTTAACCTCTGTCTTGTTTAGCAAAAGAAATTCTGGGTTCAGCTGTGGTCCTAGGTTGAATAAAAAACGATAGCCATTTGATTGTGCAAAACTAACAATGTGCAGAAGAAACAATGGGTGGAAGCCAATCAAGGAGAGATTGGCTGGAATTAAGGAGAAACTTCCTAACAGGGAGGACAATTAACCAGTGGAACTGCTTGCCACCAGAAGTTATGGTTGCTCCATCCCTGGAGGTCTTTAAGAAGACTGGACAGTCACTTGTCTGAAATAGAGGATATTCTGCTTGAGCAGGGGGCTTTACTAGGAGACCTCCAAGGTCCCCTCCAGCTCGATTGATTGATTGATTTTCCAAAGCACCAGAAGGCAGGACAAGAAGCTTTACAGATTAACAGAGTTGGAAGGGTCCTTGGAGGTCATCTAGTCCAACCCTCCCTTCCCAAGCAGGAGACCCTACCCCATTTCTGACAGACGGCAGTCCAGCCTCTTCTCGAAAGCCTCCAGGGATGCAGCTCCCACAACTTCTGAAGGCAACTTCCGTTCCATGGGTTGATTGTTCTCCCGGTCAGAAAATTCCTCCTTATTTTCCAGGTTGAATTTCATCAAAGAGAGGCAACCTAGAACGAAGGAGAAACTTCCTGACAGGGAGAAGAATTGACCCGTGGGACAGCTTGCCACCAGAAGCTGTCCGTCACGGGAGATTTTTAAGAAGAGACGAAACGACCATTTGTCTGAAGTGGTCCGGGGTCTCCTGCTTGAGGAGGGGGCTGGAGTAGAAGGCCTCCAAGGTCTCTTCTGATTGACTGTATCCTCCCTTCTTTTTGGGAGAGCAGGAAGATGCAGACCCTCTTAGACCCTCTGAGACTCACGCAGGTGCAACCCACCTGTGGGTTTTGTGGGAGGTTATTTCTCCGCTAAAAAAACCACTGACCTTTCCTGGGGCCACCACTGAGAAAAGGAGAAAGCGGATTCCGCTGGTTTTCTGTACCTTGTCATTTGTCTCGTTTCACTCTTATTTTGGTCCTTGGGGTACTTTTAAATAGATAAAAGCGGATTTAAAATAAGCGGGCTTTAAAAAAATAAAGAAAGAGAGAAACCAGCTTCTAAAAGCAGCCGTTGCAACCAGGGACAAGAAAAGCAGCTAAAAATGTTTCTTGGGGGTAAATATAGAAGGGCGGGGACTTGGAATGGCTCGCTCGGAGGACAAATCCTGCTGGAATCCAGTGGATTCCCCCCCCCCTGAAGGAGCAGAGCGGCTTCTGACCCTTGAGCTCTTGACCTGGACGTCAGATTGAGCGATGTTTTAAAAGGTTTCCGAATGGAAGGACCCGAACAGCCATGCAGATGGGGGGAAGCCTCTGGTCACACACGCCCCTCTTTAAAAGATGGAGGAAGTTTGGAGAAGGGGGAGAGGATGGAGAGGAAACGAGCCCTGGAAGAAGGGGACAGAACCTGGCTAGGGATGGGGAGAGAGAGAGAGAGGGGGGCAGGTAGGCATAGACAGACAGACAGACAGAGACAGATGGATAGACAGACAAACAGATGGGTGGATGGGCGGACAGAGATAGATAGATGATAGAAAGGATAGATAGATGATGGATGGGGTGGATAGATAGATAGATAGATAGATAGATAGATAGATAGATAGATAGATAGATAGATAGATAGATACATAGATAGATAGATAGATAGATAGATAGAAGATAGACAAGCAAACATAGAGAGACAGACAGACAGATAATAGATGATAGATAGATAGATAGATAGATAGATAGATAGATAGATAGATAGATAGATAGATAGATAGATAGATAGATAATAGATCAGTGATGGCTAACCTTTTTGCCATCACATGCCAAAAGCAGGGGGAGCACAGTGGGGTCACATGCACATAATTCTATGCGCCCCACTCCACCCATGTTCCTCCCTGCTTTTGGCACGTGATGGCCTGGTAGGCCCGTTTTTTGCTCTCCCCAGGCTCCAGAGCCTTTCTAGTAGCCTGGGGAGGGCAATAACAGCCTTCCCCACCTCCCCAGAGGCCCTCCGGAGGCCGGAAACAGTGTGTTTCCTGACTTCTGGTGGGCCCAGAAGGCCTGAAAATCAGGTGGCTGGTGCATGCATGTGTGTCGGAGCTGAGCTCGCGTGCCCACCGATATGGCTCTGTATGTCACCTGTGGCACCCGTGCCATAGGTTCGCCATCACGGTGATAGATAGATAGATGGATAGATAGATGATAGATAGAGAGAGAGAGAGAGAGAGAGAGAGAGAGAGAGAGAGAGAGAGAGAGAGAGAGAGAGAGAGAGAGAGAGATGATAGACAGATAGATAGATGATAGACAGATAGACAGATATAGATGATAGATTTTTTTAAAAATTTGATTTATATGCTGCCCTTCTCCGGAGACTCAGGGCGGCTTACAATGCGTTAAGCAACAGCCTTCATACTTTTGTATATTTATACAAAGTCAGCTTATTGCCCCCACAAACTGGTTCCTCAATTTACCCACCTTAGAAAGGATGGAAGGCTGAGTCGACCTTGATGATAGTTAGTTAGTTAGTTAGTTAGTTAGTTAGTTAGATAGATAGATAGATAGATAGATAGATAGATAGATAGATAGATAGATAGATAGATAGATAGATAGATAGATGATAGATAGATAGTCAGGCAGGCATAGACAGACAGACAGAGACGGACGGATGGATAGACAGACGGGCAGGTAGACAGAGACAGATGGATAGACAGACAAACAGATGGGCGGATGGGTGGACAGAGATAGATAGACAGATTATAGATAGGATAGATAAATGAGGGATGGATAGATAGGTAGGTAGGTAGGTAGGTAGGTAGGTAGGTAGGTAGGTAGGTAGGTAGAGATAGATAGATAGATAGATAGATAGATAGATAGATAGATAGATAGATAGATAGATAGATAGATATAGATAGATAGATAGATAGATAGATAGATAGATAGATAGATAGATAGATAGATAGATAGGCAGGCACAGACACACAGACAGACAGAGACGGATAGACAGACAGACAGATGGGCAGATGGGTGGACAGATAGATAGACAGATGATAGAAAGGATAGATAGATGACAGATGGGTGGGTGGATAGATAGATAGATAAATAAATAGATAGCTAAATAGAGACCGACAGACACACAAAAAGACAGGCAGGCAGGCAGACACAATAGCGAGAAAGAATTTTTTATTGGTCAAGTGTTGATTGGACACCCAAGGAATTTGACTCCAGGGCATACAAGCCACAAAGCGAGAGATCATAGATCATAATTACAATCATTAATCTAAGGACACAGAACAACAAGGGACAGTCATGGATACCAGTAGGAGAAGATAGTAGGAAAGATGAGACGGATAATAGCAAGACAGTCCTACTACACGGCCTAAATATCTTCTGGCCTAAGACAATATTGTTGTTTACAGAAGAACAATATTGGAGGAGATGACTGCATTTTTTATATCTGGAGGGTCGCTCACGATATCTCTATTCTCTGTTTCTTAACCTTAGCAACTCTGTGTGGACTTCAACTCCCAGAATTCCCCAGTCAGGGAATTCTGGGAGTTGAAGTCCTCACATCTCAAAATCAGGTGGGAGGCGGCTTAGAACAGAACCAGCTTCACCACTCTGAGCTGGTGCCCGCCTGGCCAACGTGGCTGGGGATGATGGGGGCTGCAGTCCACAGCAAACGCAGCAAAAAATCCTAGTTTCTTTTTCTCCCTCCTCCCCGGCTCTTCGGGAACCAAGTGCCCATGACAGTTAGGAAAAGCTGGTTAATGATTCCAGGGTGCCAAGCTGTGCCAAACAAGCTGTGCCAAATGTTGCAGCTGGCTGCTGAAGTTGCCCATCGTTGGGCTAAATGGGTGCCAAGGAGAGGCGACTACTGAGTTTGGGAGGGGAGGGGAGGGAGAGGGGGGCGTGACGTCCCACTCATCCTGTCGGGCAAACAGTGCGAATGATGCCAGCCAGGAGGGAACAAAGAGGCAGCAGAGGTGGGCATCCCTTGCTTTGGTGCTCAGGGTGCCAACTTTCTTATCACTGTGGTTGAGCAATTTGCTGCAGTTGAGTGAATAACCCGGTTGTTAAGTGAATCTGGTTTAACTTTGCTTGTCGGAAGGTCGCAAAAGGGGCATGTCATAAGTGTGAAACATGGTCCTGAGTCCATTTTTTTCAGTACTGTTGTAACTTTGAACGGTTACTGTTGTAAGGCAAGGACTACCTATATCAAGGAAACCCAGGGTTAGAATAACAGAGTTGGAAGGGACCTTGGAGGTCATCTAGCCCAACCTCTGTTCAGGCAGGAAATCGTATATCCCATTCCAGGCGAATGGCCGTCCAATCTCTTCTGGAGAACCCCCAGTGATGGAAGGGCTCCAGAACTCCAGAACGCCTTGCCACAACTCCTAGTGGCAAGGCGTTCCACTGGTGAATTGTCCTCACTGTCAGGAAATTTCTCCTGAATTCCAGGTTGCTTCTCTCCTTGACAGTGTTTGATAAGTTGTTAATTTGAAAAACGGCTGCTGCAGGGGAGAACAGTCAAGATGGCAGCTGCTCCTCTGTGAACCAAGCCCCCTCTGAAAAGGGGAGCCAGGCAGGGCCCTTGGGTTGCGAATGACCCCCTCCGGAGTTTCCCGTCGTGACTCGCCAAGGTCAACTCATGCAGTGACCGGTCAGCTGAACACAGCTCTGGCCAAGACACACAACCCGTGAAGTTTGTGCTGTGGAGGCAAAGTTTGCAATGGAGCCGAGTCAAAGAGAGAAGAAAGACACACACACACCCCTCTCTCTCTTTCTCTCCCTCTCTCTCAGTTGCTTTTCATTGGCACAGATGCCCTCCCTTTGGCCCTCCGAGACCCCTTGCCTATCTATCCTCCCAGAACCATAGAGTGAGGAAAAGGATAGGTTAACATTAAAGATAAAGGACAAAGAAGAAGATACAGTGTATTTTTTTAAACTTGGGATTTGTTTAGATAATTAAGGCGGAAATTAGAAGTTGGAAGAATATTTTGATTTTATATATATATATAGTAATTATACATAATTATAGTAATTATTATTAGTATAATTATGTATATGTGAAATGACCCAGACAATACATTGTTCACTAAATACTCATATATGTTAAAGCAAAATGTATAAATAATTAAAAAAAAAAACCATAGAGTGGGAGGGAGGGAAAGGCACCTTGGAGGTCATCTAGTCTAGGGGTGCCAGCTTTAAAACTTGTGGACTTCAATTCCCAGAATTCCCCAGCCAGCTGTGAAAGACCCCCATTCGCCTATATCTTTTTTTCTAGATTCAAGTGCCTGGTAGAGTCAAGAGTAATTTTCCCAAGCCCAGTTTGGGGTGGGGGGTGGGGTGGGGGGGGGGAGAGACAGTCACCTGGTTGTCATATTAATTTATTATTTATTTATCTGCTTGTTAGACTGATTTGTCATCTATCTCGCTGGGCTGCTTACAGTAAGGAAAAGGAAGGAAAATGAGAAGGAACCAGAAAGAGGGATGCGTGGAGAGTGAAAGGAGGACCTTATCAAATACGCTCTGCGCATGTGCAGAAGCTTCTGCGCAGGTGCAGATGTGGTGCGCGTGTGAGCAAAGCAGTAGCCAAGTTATTCAGTTAAGAAGCAGTGATTCACTTAAGAACGGTGGCAAGAGGGGTGGTAAAATGGAGCAAAGATCAACGACCATCTTGCTTAGTTACAGACATTTTGGGCTCAGTGGCGGTCATTAAATCGAGGACTACTTCTACTTAGGAAGTTGTGGCAAATGGGGGGCAGCTGTGACTGTCCCGTTTTCTTCAGCTTCATCTGCTCGGCTGAACGGAGCCTCCATGGACAGCTGCAATTTACCAGATAGGGCCAGCAACAAGAAGCCAACCCCCAGAGCTAACAATATAGAATAGGAGAGTGGGAAGGGACCTTGGAGATCTTCTAGTCCAACCCCCTGCTCGAGCAGGAGAGCCTATAGTACCATTTCAGACACATGGCTGTCCAATCTCTTCTTAAAAGCCTCCAGGGATGGAGTGCCCATTTTCTGGTGGCAAGCAGTTCCACTGGTGAATTGCTAGGAAGTTTCTGCTCCATTCCAGGTTGCTTCTCTCCTGATTAATGTCTATGGAGATGCTCAATCATCCAGGTTCCGGTTACATTTGAACCACACAAGAAGCTTTCTTGGTTTTTAACCAGGTTAGGTTTTTTGCGCCCCTCGCACGAGACAGTATAGAAGCTCTGTGCTATGGATTCCTTGTTTTGTGAACTCAACCAATGGTGGTTTATTTAATAAACGGTAGCTTAGTGTGTCGGCTTCTGCACATCCTGTGTCACACAACCCCCACTGTGGTCCTTTCCGTAAAACTTTTTGAAGCGCGACTGACGTATTTTTGACTTATCCCTGCAAGCATCTGGGTGTCCACCAGAGGGCGGCCAACCCTCTATGCTGCCAGCCCTCTAGTGGTGGAATAGAGTACCGCAGCCCAGATTTGCCAATCCCCGTGTTACAGGAAATCAGAAGGAAGGAACACTGCCTCCATTCAGTGGGCCACAGGATGACGTGAGCCCAGCCGGCCGCAAGTGGCAACCACACCATCTCTTCAAGCTCATTCTGTCCTGAACTTTTACACAGTGACCTTCTGGGTCAAACGTGGGAAGGAAAGACAGGCGCCAAGGCCAAAAAGAAGAGAAACAATCTGAAGGGCTCACGCTGTTCTCCGTCACCCCCCCACACCTCCTCCCGAAAGCATCAATCTTAGCGCAGAGTTGTCCAAAGTTGGAAACAGTGTGCCGGCTCCTAAAGGCTCCTTAATGGTTGGAGCGTTGACTACATTCCTAAATTCCGTAGCTGAAATCGGAGATGGTGGCTTCCAGGATTGGGGGGGGGGAGGGAAGAGGGTGTCCTTTCATTTTTTTTGCAAAAAGAGAGACCATCCAGTCTTGACCCAGGAATCCTCCAAACTTTGTGGAGTGGAGAAGAACGAGTTAGGTGGGAAAATAGTACAGTGTTGGCCTACTTTGCAGAGCTGGTGGGAAGGCTTGTGAAATCATTGTTGACTTAACTCCTGCGGAGTTGTGAAATCGGCCCCATGGTCTTCCTGGGAAGTGTTAAGCCACACTCCCTAAGCCACAAATCTTAACAGAATAGAACAGAACAGAACAGAACAGAACAGAACAACCAAGGGACCTTGGAGGTCTTCTAGTCCAACCCCTTGCTTGAGCAGGAAATCCTATACCATTTCAGGCAAATGGGTGTCCGGTCTCTTCCTAAAAACCTCCAGTGTCGCAGCGCCCGAAAAGTTCCTGTGGCAAGCCATTCCACTGACGAATTGGAAATTCCTCATCGACCCCAGGTTGCTTCTCTCCTTGTTCGGTGTCCATCCATTGCTTCTTCTCCTGCCTTCTTGATGAATAAACCATCATTCTAATAGGAAACGGGATGGTTGAGCCGGTCTGATTCAGTTGCATGTGGGAATACGGCCATTTGGAAGCAAACCTTGGTTTCTGTGTAGGCCAAGAGGTATTTCTTTGGATTTATCCCCCCTTTTTCTTTTAATTCTTCTGTTGAATCGTGTCAAATTCTAAGCAGACGGCCTGGATGAGTCGGCCTGCAGTTTTCTTGGCAAAGCTTTTTCTTTGAGAAATGGTATGCCACTGCTTTCCGGATGACCCGGATGACTGACTTTTTGCTATACAATTTGGGATGAACCCCCTTGGAATGGGGTGGGAGTAGGAATGGATTTCCAGAGGAAAAAATGGCAGACTACAGGAACCATGTGCACCACTCGGGTGACCCTGAGGACACAGGTAAACCTCCAGGTGGCCTCAACGACTCCCTAAAAGGATGCAAATGACCAGCTGTCTGCAAGGGATAAAAATCCTTCCCTTCCCCACCATCCAGTCAGAGCCGAGGAAGCTTCTTGGATGAGAGGTGAAACCTCTTCAAAAGAAAAACAACAAGAAAGGCGTTGCCTCCTGAAAAAGCACCTTTGGGAGAGCCGTGACTGGATGACTGAGAATCTCCATAGACATTTGCCATTGCTTCCTTCCCGGGGCTGATAGGGAATGACTGGCCCAAGGAATGATTGTGCCTAAGGCAGAACTAGAACCCAGGGTCTGACGATTGCTGAGGTCTTCACCGAGACTGAAAGTGTGGCCAAACAATGAGGACGGGAGGAGCGGGCAGGGTGTGTGTGTGCATGGGTGTGGCTTTCTGGACTGTGTACTGTGAACATAGCCAGGGATTCGGGCTGTAGGTCTATTTATATAGAGTGACGACAAACCGGGTTCCGATCAGCTCTGATGCTCAGTGCAACAGCACCACGATTCCTGCTCTGGTTGAGGGAGATCGGGCCCCGAGGGAGACGCTGAACTGGATGTGCAAAACACAATTCCCACAAGGTGTTATGCTTAGACAGGAGCCACATCCGGGCTTTGAACCATTGATTCACGTGACATGCTAACTCAGCGGCCGGGTTCCTGTGACGCTCAGAGATAACAGGACAGCATAACAAGAGTCGGAAGGGACCTTGGAGGTCATCTAGTCCAACCCCCTGCCCAAGGAGGAGACCCTACCCCATTTCTGACAGATGGCAGTCTAGTCTCTTCTTGAAAGCTTCCAGGGATGAAGCTCTCACAACTTCTGAAGGCAACTTCTGATTGTTCTCACAGTCAGAAAAATTTCTCCTCATTTCCAGGTTGAATCTCTCCTGGATCAGTTTCCATTCGTTGATCCTTGTCTGGCCTTCGGGTGCTTTGGAGAATAGCTTGACCCCCTTCCTCCTCTCTGGGGCAGCCCCTCAAATATTGGAAGATGCTCTCCTGTCTCCCCTGGTACTTCTCTTTCCTAGACTAGCCAGGCCCAGTTCCTGCAACCGTTCATCGTAAGTTTTAGCCTCCAGTCCCCTCATCCTCTTGTTTGCTCTTCTCGGCACTCTTTCTAGAGTCTCCACATCTTTTTTATTATGTGGTGGCCAAAATTGAATGCAGGACTCTAGGAGTGGCCTTCCTAAGGCTTTATAGAGTGGTCTTAGTACCTCCCGTGATCTTGATTGTCTCCCTCTGTTAATGCAATTTAGGATTGCATTGGGTTTTTTAGCTGCCGCTGAACACGGCTGGCTCCTATTTAGCTTTTGGTCCACTAAGAGTCCCAGATCCCTCTCACAGTCACTGCTATTAAGCCTGGTTCCCCCCCCCCCCCCCCCCCGTCTCTATGTGTCCTTTTGGTTTTTCTTGCCGAAGTGTAAGACTTTCCTTTTCTCTCCGTTGAATTTCATTTTGTTAGGTAGGGCCCAGGGTTCAAGTCTGCCCAGATCGTTTTGGATTCTGAGCTTGTCTTCTGGGTGTTAGCTATTCCTGCCAGCTTGGTGTCATCTGCAAATTGAGTTTCATTCTTTGAGGTTCCGTAGACCCCAGAACCTCCACTGGCTGGGGAATTCTGGGAGTTGAAGTTCACCCATCTTAAAGTTGCCGAGATTGAGAAAAGCTGGCCTAGATTAAT
The DNA here is from genome assembly GCA_038048745.1 of Coluber constrictor foxii. NCBI lineage: Eukaryota > Metazoa > Chordata > Lepidosauria > Squamata > Colubridae > Coluber > Coluber constrictor. The sequence goes on along the minus strand of CM075958.1, from coordinate 4,223,043 downwards.
CAACCCATTGTCTGACATGATCCAGGGTTTTCTGCTTAAGCAGGGGGCTGGATTAGAAGACTCCCAAGGTCCCTTCCGACTCTCTTCTTCTGTTCTGTTCTGTTCTGTTCTGTTCGACCATATGATGGAGTCCTATTTATACCACACGCTACTGACACTGGATGGATTCACCCCGTATGGCTTACGACAGTTTTTCAGACTTACGACCGTTGCAACCATGGTCACATGATCAAAATTCGGACGCTGGGCAACAGACTCATAGTTATGACGGTTGTAGTCTCCCTGGGTCGTGCAATCCACTTTTGCAACCTTCTGACAAGCAAAGTGAATGTGTGATTAGATTCACCATGGCAGTGATTCGCTTAACAACGGTGGCAAGGATGGTTGTAAAAATGGGGCAAAACTCACTTAGCAACCGTCTCGCTTAGCAACCGAAACTTGGGGCTCAATTGTGGTCATTAAGTCAAGGACTTTCTTCAATTTATGGACGCTGCCCAGCAGGAGGAGTCTCGGAGGTCCCTTTTTTCTGGATTCAAATTTTATTCAAAGACAGGAGTTGCTACTACTCAGGTAAGTTTTGCCCTTGATTAAGCTGGATGGTTGTAGAAGGTGATCCCAGGTAAGAATGTCAGGTAACAAGAGGCCAGCTGGGAAGCAATGGCTGGAGGTGCCAGAAGAGAGCCCTGTGTACCCGCAGAGAAAGGGACGGAGAAGAATAGGGGGCCAGTCCGTTTAACAAAGCTTCAGCTCTCTTTTCTCTTGTCTTCAATGCAACGTCCTACCTTCTTTCCCCAAAAGTGTTCTGAGAAAACCACCCAGGACAAGACCAAGAGATCCCAAAAACAGATCATCAGACCCTCGTGCATCACCTACCCTCTTCCTGGGGCCACTAGGAGGGTCATGGCTCTCTTGGTTTTTCAGCCCAGGAGGAAACCCACCTCCAGGCCCTTGGAACGGTCATGGAATCAAATCTTAGTACCGCTTTATAAATCCTGAGTAAGGCCACTCCTGGAGTACGGCATCCAGTTTTGGTCCCCACCTTACAAAAAAGACGTTGAGACTTTGGAAAAAGTGCAGAGAAGAGCACCTAAGAGGATTAAAGGCCTGAGGAGTAAAACGTATGAAGGACGGTTGCAGGAGCTGGGCATGGCCAGTCTAGAGAAAAGAAAGGCCAGAGGGGGACAGGATAGCAGTATTTCAAGTATTTGAGAGGCTGCCCCAAAGAAGAGGGGGGGGGTCAGCATATTTTCCAAAGCCCCCGAGGGCAGGAGAAGAAGCAACGGGTGGAAACTAGTTAAGGAGAGAAGCAAGCTGGAATGAAGGAGAAACTTCCTGACAGCGAGGACAATTAGCCAGGGGAACAGCTTGCCACCAGAAGTTATGGCTGCTCCATCCCTGGAGGTCTTTAAGAAGAGACTGGACAGCCACTTGTCTTGAATGGCATAGCGCGGTGAGGGCAAACCTTTGCAGCACCCAGTGCCGAAAAGGGTCAGCTGATCGTCGCGCACGCATAAACCTGGAATGGGAACGGACGCCGCCGTGCCACCATGGCTCTGTCTGACACTTCAGGCACATGTGCCATAGGTTCGCCATCCCGCTTGAGCAGGGGGGGGCTGGACTAGATGACCTTTAAGGTCCCTACTCTACTATGTCCTGCTCCATCCCTGGAGGGTTTTAAAAGGAGCCTGGAAAAGTCATTTGTGCGGAATGGATATAAGGAAGGCCTTCTGCTTGAGCAGGGGGTCGAACAATCAATCTTCTGATTGATTGATTGATGGATGGATTGATGGATTGAAATGGGACCCTCGGGCGAGCTGGGGCCCTTCCCACTCCTAGGAAAAGCGCGAGGGTGCAGAGCAGAGGGAGGCGAGGCGAGGCGAGGCGGGGGAGAGAGTCAGGGCGACCGCGGGTTTCGCGCGCGCTCTTCCGGGCACTGCCCTCTCCGGAGGAGCCTTTCTCTCGCTGCCAGAGGGAAGGCGCACGCGGGGGGGGAGGGGAGGGGGGGCAGGGGAGGGGAGGGGAGGGAAGCGGGGGGGGGCGCTCCAGCCATGTGCGCGCGGCGGGGGCGGCGTCTATAAAAGGGGGCGCGTCGGCCGCCTCCTCTCCAAAGCGGGCGCAGGCGGCGAGGGGCGCGCGCCGGTCTCGGGCTCTCTCTCGCTCTCGCTCTCCGTTCCTGCCGCGCCTTCCGTCCGCGATGCCTTCCCGGGCGCCGCTCCTGGCTTGGCTGCTGCTGGCGGCCGGCTGGGCGGCTGCTGCGGCTCCGGCTCCGGCTGGGCGGCGGGAGCGAGCCCCGAAGGCGGCTTCGTGGGAGGAGGTGAACGTCCTGGCGCACGGGCTGCTGCAGCTGGGCCACGGGCTCCGCGAGCACGTCGAGCGGCTGGGCGGGCAGCTGCGGGACCTGAGCGGCCGCTTGGCCGCGCACAACGCTTCGCTGGCCGGGCTGGAGCGCTCGGCGGCCGAGCAGAGCGAGCGGCTGGCCCGAGCCCAGAGCCTCTTCGACGGCCGCTTGGCGCAGCTGGAGGCGAGGCTGGACGGCGGCGAGGCGGCGGGGCGACGGCGCGGGGCTCGGCTCGACGGGGCGGACCAGGCGGGAGCCCAGAACGGCAGCGGCCCCGCGGCGGAGGAACCGGACTCGCTGCAGGTGCGTCCCGAAGGAGGGTCCGAGCAGGCGCTCTGCACGAGGGCAGAGGTCCCCTTTGTCTGCGGGGGGTGGGAGGGAAGCGCCGCCGCCTTCCTCCCCGGCCGATCGCCAGCTAGAGCAAGGGGGCTGGACTAGATGACCTCCAAGGGCCCCTTTCCAGCTTGAGTCCAATCCCCGAAGGCTGGGCAGCCCTTCGCCTTGTTCCCCCGGACTCCTTTTCCCTTGGCGAGCGGGACGGGCTCCAGCATCTTCCCGGGAACCGGGCTGAGCCGGCAGGGACCCCGGGGTTGTGCCCAGCAGCCGGACTCAAGCCGAGACCTGCCCGGCTCCGATTCCCTGACGGTTTAAAAACCACGCCAAAGCGCTCGGGGGGAAAGTTGCGCGCCAGGCAAAAATTGTGCGTAAAAGCGCTTTTGGGGTCGGGGTCGGAAAGCCGACCTGGAGGTGTGCAAAGAGGGGACACACACACGCACACGCACGAATTCCCTGGCGGAAAAATCGGACGTTTGCCTTGGTGGTCCTGTTGTGCGCGAGACGCCCCCTCCCCAAATCCCTTCCTCCAGTGTTTCTCCACGCTCCCCGAGTTGCGCAAAGCTATGCCCGAAGTGAAACGTCCGGAGCTGAGCTTTGAGATTGTCTCCGGTGGGTTTCTCTCTCTCTCCCCCTCCCCACCCCCAGATATGATGGTGGTCCAGCTCGGGTAGTTTTCTAGAATGGCTCCTTGGGTTCTGAGTTTTATTGTGGTTGTTTTGTTTCAGCGCACCACTCTCCTCCTTCACACACACACACACACACACACACACACACCGTTGATCCACCGCCACTCTCTTCCTTTGTCTGTTAGAACCTGGTCAGGCGCCAGAACGTGAGGATGGAGGAACTCCTGCAGAAGATCAAGCAGCAACAATTTCGGATGGAGAAACAGAACCTGCAAATTAAGAGTCTTCAGAGCAAGGTATGGGGGAGGGGGGTGAGCCCCCATTTTTCTGGAAGGCAAGTGGAGGCATCACCTGGGGGAAGGGGGGTGCCAGGCAGGGTGAAGGTGAGGGAGGGCTGTGGGTGGGGAGGGGGAGTTGAATGGGAAAGGGGTCTCGGAAGGATGAGACAAGATTCTAAGCTAAGCTAAGATAAAGTTTATTGTCATTTTTTTTTTTTTACCGGAAGCACACCTGCCCACGTTAAAAATGAAATTCTGTTGCTTCTGGAGCGGCCCTCTTGGGTGGGTGGGGAGCCAAGCTGAAATTAGGTTTTGGAGGCTCCTGCTTCCTGGAAGGGCAGTGGCCCATGGGCCATGGGGGGAGGGGAGGTGGCATTTTGGGGAGGGGGAAATGCTGAATGGGGATTGAAGGGATGGCAGGTGAAATTCAGCTGGAGAAGGTTGGAGAAAACCTTCCAGAAATACCAGATGGAAAAGAAACTCCCTATCAGCTCAGGACGGGTGCTTGACGGCTGGGGATAATGGGGGATGTGGTATGCGGCATTTCCAGAGGATTCCAGCAAGTGTGCGGAGGCTTTGTTAGGCTGACAGTGTGGAAACAAACACTGTGCCCCCCTTCCCTTTAATTATTTTTCTCCAACAAGAGGGGGAAGGGTCTCAATTCTTCCCAGATGCTCCCCTCATTCTGTAGCTACCTGACTTTTACTTGGGGGGGGGGCGGGGAAAAGGGGGGGGCTCCTATGTGGGGCCACATAGACACATTTCCCCGTCCCTGTTTTTCTTGCAAAACTTTCAATTCCAAATGCAAAGGTGTCTATTTTTTTTTAAAAAAGCAGCAAAGAAAGAAAAGGCCCGAGAATCCTAGAATTGGAAAGGGACTCTGGAGGTCATCTAGTCTCACCCTTGTTCTTTACGAAGAATCTGGTTTTAAGTTTAGGCTATGCCAGATGGCACCGGATTGGCTTTTTTGACGATGGATTAAAAGCACCATTTCTCAAGTGGGCTGGTTGGTTTTCTTTTTCTTTTTTTTTTTAGATGAGTGGACTTCAACGCCCAGAATTCCCAGGTGGCTGGCTGAGGAATTCTGGGAGTTGAAGTCCACCCCTCTTTAAACCCCACCCAGCTTGAGGAACTCCGACTTAAAGGATTCCCTCGGTTGCCCTTCTTCTATTTGCAGTTTAACTGATTGGGACACCGCGAGGCAGAGCCTCACAAATGTGAGAATTTCCACATTTCCATATGCCTGAAGAGTGAACATTAACCTGTCCTTCGATCTGCTGGATAGTCCCTCTTTTTCAGCTAGCCAGGCTCACTTAAAAAAAAAAAATATTGTAATTTGGCAAAAGAGCCTAGAGATGGCTAAACTTTTTGCCGTCGAGTGCCAAAAGTGGGGGTTGTGCGGGGTGGGGGGGAGGGAGGTCACATATGTGTGTGCCCACACCCATAATTCAGTGTCCCCCTGCACCCCACCCCCTACGCATACGTGCATGACTCCCATGTGACCCCTGCTTTTGGCATGTGATGGCAAGAAGGTTACTGGTGGGCCCAGTAGACCTGTTTTTCGCCCTCCCCAGGCTCCAGAGGATTTCTTGGAGCCTGGGGGAAGGCAAAAAGGCCTTTACCACCGCCCTGGAGGCCCTCCAGAGGCCGGAAATGGCCCGTTTCCCGACTTCCAGTGGGCCCATAAGGTCCATAAATCAGCTGGCTGACTAGAGCTGAACTAGGGCAATGCTCGCATGCCCACAGATATGGCTCCTCTTGCCACCTGTGGGACGCGTGCCATCACAGGCCTGGAGAAATTCAACCTTTATGGGGAGGGGAGGCAGTGGGGGGGGGGCGGGCAAGAAAGGGAAGTATTTATTTCCACTTTTTATGATCTCTGGCTCCAGAGAAGCCCTGTTTTCCCTCCTGGCCAGATCCTTTGTCCTGAGTGGTCTTTATTTATTTATGATTTTATTTACTGATTAAATTTATCCACTGCTTCCCATCTGGTTTTGAAACGGCTCTGGGGGCGGGGGGGTGGGAAGCCTTAGGGCAAAGAGAAGCCTCGAAAATTAATTTTGGGGGCAGGGGTTCAGCCTTGCAAAAGGTCTCGGAGCCCGATCACTAAAGATCCCCTTTTCAGCTCCCTTGTAAGGGGAGCCTTGTGATGGATCAACAGATTCCTTGTTCTCTGCAAGTTCAGGCCAAACTTTGTGACCTAAAACCTCAGCGGTTTCCTTTGGGGCTTGAACCGATTTCGTTCTAACCCTTGCTAGATGGGTTGGGAAAGGTTTAGTGTCCCATGGTCTTCTTCCAGTCCTCGATTTACGACCATTTGCCTAACAAGTTACGATACGGACTCCCAACCGATCCTCGCACTTAGGACCCTGGTGGGATCCCCACAGTCACGTGATCAAAATCCGGGCCTTTAACAACCGGGGGTGTATTTCGGAGGGGGAGGGGGAGGGGTGCTTGCAAAGTCCTGGAATCACACAGGATTGTCAAGCAAATTAAAATGGGGGCAAGCCGGATTTGCTTAACGGCTGTGTGTGATTTGCTTAACGACTGTGGCAAGAGTCGTAAAATTGGGGCGTGGCTCACTTAGCCGATCCGCATCGCTTAGTGATGGAAGTTCTGAAAGTTCCCCATTTTGATCGTCGATTGAGGACTTTCCTGTACTGTATTTCTCTCCTCCATCCGCCCTCTTTCTCGGTGGTCCATGAATTGTGCGGAAAACCCACTCCCATGTTGTGCCCTCAAGAGTGTGAGAAATTCCAGAATCCCACAGTTAGCATTCTGGGAGTGGGCACACCAACTTGTCTGGAGGTCACTGTGTTGGGGAATAAAAGAAGCTCTACGCCCAGATAAGCAGGGATTCACACCAGACAAACAAGCATAAAACAATACCCCAATCAAGGAACTATCAAGGGGGGGGGGGGAAATCACACCCTTACCAACACCGGCAGGGCAAGCTATGATATATAAACAGGGAGCAAACCCCACTTCCTGGTGGCCCTGATGATGATAGCTACTTGAGTAATGAAACATCTTTTAAGAAAACCCACCGAGCTCAGCGAGCACCAAGGAATGCCAGGAAAGGCAAACGGGACCAGCCTTTATTGATTTATTTTGTATCCCACCTTTATTCTTTTTACATAATGGCTAGGCTGGGACTAGAACTCACCGTCTCCTAGAGATTGGCCCAAAGTCACCTAGCTGTTAAGGTTAAGGTAGGACTAGAATTCAGAGCCCAATTGGCCCAAAGTCACCTTGCTGTCCTTCCTGGTTAAATTGGGACTAGAAGTCAGTGTCTCCTGGTGATTGGTCCACAGACACCCAGTTGGCTTTCGTGCCTAAGGTGGGACTAGAACTCACCGTCTCCTAGTGATTGGCCTAAAGTCACCCAGCCGGCTTCCTTGACTAATGTGGCACTAGAATTCCCGGTGCTTTAACCACTAGGCCAGGGATGAGAGTCTATGCCTGCCCTCTTCCTTCCCTCTGAAAATAAACCCGTCCCTCTTACCTCTCCTTCTCCTTTCCCTCCCTCCGTCCCCCACCTCCCCAATTCCCAGGTCAACACCCTCATCCCGTTGCAACGCAGCGAAAAGGAGCCGCAGGCCTCTCGGTGGAGAGTGACCGTCCAGCGAAGCGCAGGTGACCGAACAGCCAATCAGACCCAGGCGGCCAAATTGCAGACCTTGGAAACTTCAAGTGAGTAAATCCATCATCTTGGCTGTATTCTCTTTCTCTCTCTCTCTCTCTTTTTTTTGTTTTTCCCATCTGGGGTTTGGAGGGGAAATTTTGTTTTTGTTCCTTTTGCACAAGAACGGATTCTTTGGATCGGCCGTCCCGGAGGCAGGAAGCCCAGGACTTTAGCAGCTGCAAACAACCTGTTGGTATTACAACACTTTTTCAGGTTGGCACGAAAACAGCTGGGCCGAATTCAAAAGTTCGGTTCATTTCGATGAATCATGCCTGGCTCGGCTGTCTGTTTGCGGGCGCCCTGAAATTTGCAAAAAGAAAAATCAGAAAGGGGCGGATGGACAGATCGCAGGTCCACAATTCAGCCCAACCTTCCCGTTGCTAAGTGAGACACTGTGTGGGTGAAGCAAATTGGAAACAACAACAGCAACAAAAAAGAATTGGGATGGCTTAAATATTTGCCCTCGAGCCCCAGGCCCAGTTTTCACCCAGGAAGAGATGCTTACAAAGTCATGAGGACTAGCGTCCTTTTCAGTTCTTCTCCTCAGTGCTGGAAGCAGCTGTCATTCATGAGGTCAGTGGAGACACACGTGTGTGTGTGTGTGTGTGTTTCCATGTGGGCAAAAAAGTTGGGTGTAGGTGGTCCTCACCACACGACGACAACTGAGCCCAGCATTTCTGAGACAGTGGTTCATTGCCCGTTTCCTCGTTTTGCAACCTTTTTGCCACAGTCACTAAGTGAACCAGTGCAGTTGCCAAGCTAGTCACACGGTTGTTTGGTGCATCCGACTTCCCCATCTTCGGACTTCGCTTGTCAGAAGGTTGCAAAAGGGGATCTCGCGACCCCCGTGCCATCCAGGACACTGCCACGGTCACTAAGTGAAGTGCTGTAAGTCGAGGATTCACCTGTACCCTGAGTGCGGGAGAGAAGCCGGTGACAGGCGTCTCCCCATCTAAACTAGAAAAGTCACTTTTTCAAAACTTGCAAAATTTGAGATTCCTTGAGAATTCTTCAAGGTTGCTGAGTTTGGAAAACTGGGTTTGAGCTCATCAGGGAGGGCTGGGTAAGATGAGGCTCTTCTTACCCTTGCCAAATGGAGCCTCCTCCTTCAGAGGCAGTCTATCCCTGAGTAAGAGAGAGCGGAGAATGCTCTGGGGCCCAACAGATCCTGTGGCTTCCTTTTCCCCCCCCCTTCTTTTAAAGACGTTGCGTGATTGACAGATTCCCCCAACACTGGAAAGTTAGCTGTGTCCACCACTTGTGTGTACCAGCCCGTTGTGCAAAGCGCGCGCACCCAAACCAAAAAACCCACAGAAACGGGCTGTGTGCTGACACCCACCCGGCTTCAGGCGTGACCTTTCTGAGTTCGGCGTCTGTACGTGCTCAGGAGCCCCCTTCCTCTCCTTTGCTTCGTTCAAGCTTTCCAACCTCTGCAAACGAAAGACTTGGGGGCTTCAGCCCCACAAAGCAAAAAATTTTGCGTTCACGCAAGGATGTCCGACCGAGCTCGGCAACCTTGAAGACTTGTTGTGTGTCCAATCACACTTGGCCAATCAAGAATTCTATTCTATTATGGATTTCGACTCCCAGCCCGGCTGACTGGGGAATTCTGGGACTTGAAGTCCATAAATCTCCCAAGTTGCCAAAGTTTGAAGACCCCTCTTGCTACCCAAAACGTTGCCTGCACCAAGAGCAGCTGCCCTCCGGACGCCCCTTGCAGAGACTCCCGGTTTCTCTCTTGGGGGGGAGGGGGGACTGGTTTGGTCTTCTCCCTCCAGATGTGCAGGGAGGGAGGCCCCTCCCAGATTCCCCAGCCCAAACATCTGGAGGCTGTCGGTTAGCGAAAGCGCCGCCCCTCCCTTTCCCCGTTGAGCACCATGGAGTGGCCGCCTGCCAAGTATGTCAAAGGTGGATTTGGAAGGCTTGCCAGTCCGGGAGCTGCGGGGTTAATGGCTGGCGTGCCATGGGGAAAAGAGGGGGGCTCATGGGGGGCTGGGAAGCGAAAGAGAAGGCTGGCCTCTCGCCAAGTAGGGGAAAGGCCAAACTCTCTCCCCCCCCCCCCCCGCCCCTGCTCCATTCCTGCTCTGGATTTCCAAAATATGCAGAAAGCAGAGCCAGAAATCCTTCAATTCCCCCCCCCCAGGAAGGGCAGAGAGGCTGGCTTGCCTTTGGGGGCCCCCAAGCACCCCCCCAAGCACCAAGAAAATGTGCCCCCCCCAAACACCCCCCTCCCAGCCAGCCTGAATTTGGAGTTTTGGCTCCAAATTGGGGGGAAATTCCAACCTGCAGGAAAGGCTGCTCTTTTTGGCTAATGGCGGAATACAGATTTTCCTACTTAGGGAAGCAGAGTTGCCAGAAGGATTCTGGATTCGCAGAATAACAGAGCGGGAAGGGTCCTTGGAGGTCTTCTAGTCTGACCCCCCCTGCTTAAGAGGAGACCCTATGCATTCCAGACAAATGGTAAATCCAATCTCTTTTTAAAAACTTCCAGGGTTGGAGCATTCACAACTTCTGGAGGCAAGTCGTTCCACTGATTCATTGTTCTCACCATCAGGAAGTTTCTCCTGAGTTCTAGGTTTGTCCCCACTTTGCTTAGAGGTCATCTTTTTGGCCTGGGGGCGGGCGGGGGAGATAAGACAGATTGGAGATTGAAGAGGGCCAATCCAAAGTTTCACCCCATAATCCCGGAGCTAAAAAAAGGCTTAGAAACCAAACGCGGATCTATTGGGGGATAATTAACCCGTTGAGCAGCCAGGTGTCAAGGCAGTCTACCTGACAGCCTCGAATTCAGGCTGTCACAGTTTGCAAGGGACACCGTCCGATCCAAGGTAATGGGGGAGGGGGGTGCAGCTCAGGCTTGGTTGCCAGAAGGGTCCCGGATCTAAGAGAGGGGAACGGGGGTTTTGCAGATAAACTGGGTTGGTATTTTGGGGGGGGGGGTTTGCCGCAGGAAGGATCCCAGCACAGAACCAGACCATGAGTTAACCGCAAAAGGATGGTGGAGATTTTTCCCAGCTTGGAGGAACTGTGACTCACGCCAATGACAAAGGCTTGGGATGCCGGGGGGGGGGGGTCTGCACATTTGCCCCCCCCTCCTTACGTATGACCCGTGCCCCCTTACAAAGACGGGTTAAAACCCACAGGGCATTTAAGCTTTCCCCCCCAATGTTTTGGGTGGGGTTTTATTTTGCCGAGCCCCCATTAGGTCAAATTGGTTAAATGGAGGCTCCCTGAGTCTGCTGTGGATGATGGGAGCCGGGTCCAAGCACATCGAGAAGGGAGTGATGGATGAGGGGGATACGGATTGGACGCCCAACGCCTGGCATCTCCCCAGCATGGTACCGTAGCCCCCGACACTGTTAAAACTGGGTTAGATTCCGTGCGCTGTTGTTCGCCTCTGAAAAGAAACGTCTGGATGATCTCTGGGTCTCTCTCGAAAGCCCCGAAGTGGGCATGACGGGGGTGGGGGGCATTTTGACCTGTTCCAGATTCCCCACTGGCCTCGCACCGTCCTCTGACTTAAACCGACACTCTCATTGGCCCTTTCGGAGAGAAGCTACGAGAGAAGCCCTGGGCCCATGGGGGAAACTGAGGCAGGAGAAAAAAAAGAGCTGAGTCCTTGCTCGGGTGTAGGTGGTCCTCGACGTCCGGCCACAAATTGAGCCCAACATTTCTGAAGCCAAGCAAGGCTGGGTTCGTTGAACGTTTCCTCATTTTGCGACCTTCTTGCCACGGACGTTAAATGAATCAATGCAGTCGGCAAGGTGGTATCACAGGGTCATTCAGCGAATCCGGCTTCTATGGTCAGAAGGCCATAAAAGGGGATCCCTTGACCCCAGGACACTGCCCTCCAGGACACTGCGACGGTCACTAAGGGAACTGTCGTAAGTCGAGGACTCCTTGAGCCTGAGTGTGGGAGGGAAGCTGGTGACGGGCGTCTCTTCCTGTGGGTGTCAGCGGGCAAGGGCCCCCTCCAGCTTTGCTTCCTAGGGTTGGCTGCGCGGAGACGGTAGACTGCGTCTGCAGAGAGAGGCTCCTTCGAATTGTCCTGCCCACTGGTCTTTGATTGGCTGGAACCAGGGGGGGGTGTCTGCTCCGCTTTGTATTGAAGGGAGACCCTCAGGGGTCCTTGGTCCGAGCCGTTGTCCCATTGCCCGTCCCTCTTTCTTTCCCTGGAAACCCAAAGAAGAAGATTTGAATGGCTGCTAGTCCTCAAGAATTTGGTGCAAGGTTGGCCCGGTTCAAATTTTCCCAGGCCTGTCCTTGATCCAACTCTTCTCCCCACCACCCCCGTGTGTGTGTGTGTGTGTGTGTGTGTGTGTGTGTCTGCTTGCAGCCTCCTGCACAAGTCACGTCCCTTGCCAGCTGAATGATGCAAGCCGGCCCCTCCCTCCCTCCCTCCTTCCCTCTGGAGGAGGGGGAGGAGAAGGAATTGGGGGAAAGTTCATGTTTACACTCCAGGGTCCGTTCCCCCCCCCCCCCCCCCGCCGCCCATGTCCCCTCCCTCCACAGCCCGCCCTGTTCTCTGGCATCCTGCCCCAGGCAGCTGTTTCCAGAATCTCTGCTAAATTTATCGGAGGCTGGGAGGAAGGAGGCCACCCGCAGCCCCTCCCCTCCCCTGCAATTCCAAGGATGCTGATTCCCCCCCCCCCCCCCCCGCCCCTTGTGCAAGGGCCAAGAACAGGCCTTCTCTTTGTCTGGGGCGGCAATCCCCCCCCACCCCCACACACCCCGCCTCCATCCTCTCTCTGCCCTGGGCAAAGTCCTCTTCCACCCTGCCACGTCCCTCCGTCTCACCCTTCTGCCCCCGGGGCCCACCTGTCCCGCCCCACCCTGGCTGGCCCCAAGCAAAGTCCAGCGGGGCAGCCAGTCGGGGTGCCTCTGTGTGTGTGTGTGTGTGTGTGTGTGTGTGTGTGTGTGTGTCTCCCAAATCAGACTTTGCCCACACCGTGGTGGCATGCCTGGCACGCCTGGGGTATGAATGAGCCGGACGCTTCTGAGCATGTGCAGAGGGCTTTGACCACAGACCCCGGTTGCCATTGGTTGACTAGGGAGAGTCTTTGGGGCAGCTTTCAGCCCGGCTCAGCTGAATGCTTCTGGGCAAGGGGGCAACTGGCACCCGGGCTCACTTTTACCCAGAGAAGGGAAGGTCTGTAGCTGAGGGTTGAACGGTGGGAGATTCGGTGCACTCTGACCCTGGTTTTTTCCTTGTAGACGTTTCATGACCCAGCTGGGGAACCTTATCAGTGCTAGGGTGCTAGCTAGACCAGCACAGGGGAGGCTACTTCGCTGGGCGATGAAAGGCCTCCCAGGAAACGGCAAAGCTCCGAGAGCCCCAAGGGCCCCACCGAGCCCAGCCTTTCCTAGCGGGCCCTTCTTTCGCCTTGTGGCAACTTCCGAACCCGGCTTTCTTTCCCGAAAAAAAAGGGTTTTTCTCAGCCTTTTCCAGCACAAACAGGCATCTGGATGGCATCTGGGGGAGGAAGGCAGAGCTCAAGTTTGGTTATCCCGCCGTCCTTTGAAGCCCGATGCCCATCCTCAATTTTGCTCTTTCGCCTGAGCAGGGAAGGGAGCAAGGCGGCCCCGGCTCTGAGGGGGAGGGAAGGGGGGGTCCTTGCACACACACACACACCCCGGTTCACTTTCGTCAGTTGTGACAAACCAGCCCGGGACGATCAGCTGAATCCCTGGCACTCACCCAGGACGGGCCTCCCTTTCCTTGCAACAGCCCACCCCACATGGTACCTCCAGGTTTCTTAGTCATCAGGGCAAGAGATTTGAAACAGGCCTGCTCTGGTCTCTGCCTTTTGCAACTGTGTGAATGTGTGTGTTGTCACGGAGAGAGAGAGAATGAGAGAATGAGAGAGGAAGAGGGAGAGAGAAAGAATGAGAGAGAAAGAAAGAGTATGAGAGAGAATTAGAGAATGAGAGGGAGAGAATGAGAGAATGAGAGAATGAGAGAGGAAGGGAGAGAGAATGGAAGAGGAAGAGGGAGAGGGAGAAAGAATAAGAGAAAGAATGAGAGAGAGAGAGAGAGAGAGAAAGAAAGAATGAGAGAATGAGAGGAACAGGAAGAGAATGAGAATTTGAGAGAGGAAGAGGGAGAGAGAAGAATGAGAGTGGAAGGAGGAGAGAATGAGAAAGGAAGAGAGAAAGAATGAGAAAGAAAGAGGAAGAGGGAGAGAGAATGAAAGAGGAAGAGGGAGAGAATGAGAGATAGATAGAAAGAAAGACAAAGAGAATGAGAGAATGAGAGGAACAGGGAGAGAATGAGAATTTGAGAGAGGGAAAGAGAATAAGAGAATGAGAGTGGAAGAGGGAGAGAATGAGAAAGAAAGAATGAAAGAATGAGAAAAATATTGAGAGAGAATGACAGATAAGAAAGTGTGAGAGAGGAGAGAATGACAGAGAATGAGAGAGAGAAAATGAGAGAATGATAGATTTTGAGAGAAAATAAGACAGAGAATGAGAGACAGATAATCTCTCTCTCTCTCTCTCTCTCCCTCCCTCCCTCCCTTCCTCCCTCTCTTCTCCTTTTCATTGTGTGCCCTCCTGCCTTTCCTCAGTTTTGTGGCCGTCCCTTAATGCCTTTGGGCTGGATCCCCCCTCCTGGCTTCTCCGCTGTGTCAGAATGCCAACCCTGTTAGATTGGAAGCTGGATTGTGTTGTCAGCACATGCCACAAAGCCCCTAGGAAATTCTTCTGTCCATGCAATGGGGGGGGAGGGGGGCACGAATCCCTCTGAACTGATTAACAGGATTGGAAGCATCCCAGGGTCACGTGATTCTGCTTTGGCGACCTTCCGCGGGGGAAGCCCGATTCACTTAACGGCGGGGTTTCTAATTTAACAACCGTGGCGATTCGTTCCCGTAAAATGGGGCAAAATTTACTTGACACGTTTTCACTTAGCAACAATAAATTCTGGGCTCCAGGGCGGGCCGTAAGTCGAGGACAAGCAAACTAGCCAAGAATGTTTCAGCTTTGAAGCTGATCATGTATATCATTCTGTGGTCTCTTATAAAAGGTCCTGTCGGACTGCACAACTCGCCCCAAATCCTCCCTCGTTTGCAAGTGAGTCTCTTCTCTTCGGTCCATAGACCGGCTTTCGTAACACGCGTGTTATTCCATCCTGACGGTCATGCTCCCTGCCCTCCCTTGCAGAGTTTCCGGCCGGCTGTCACGACCTCTTCCTCGAGGGGCAGCAGAACAGCGGGGTCTTTGAGATCCAGCCCCCCGGAGCCACGGCTTTCAAGGTCTTCTGTGACATGGGTAAGTTCGGCTGGGGTGCAGAGGCTTGGGTTCGAATCTCTGTACAGCCTGCCGGGAGCTGGCTGATCGGAGTTGGAAACAGAGCGGGGGATATGGGCGCGTTGCTTCCACTGTAAAAAAAACAAAAAAAAAGGTGGAAGGAATAAGAATGGAATAGCATAGCATGGGATAGAGAAGAGAAGAGCATGGAACGGAACGAATAGAATAGAATAGAATAGAATAGAATAGAATAGAATAGAATAGAATAGAATAGAATAGAATAGAATAGAATAGAATAGAATAGAAAACATGGAGTGGAGTGGAGTGGAGTGGAGTGGAATGGAATGGAATGGAATGGAATAGAATAGAATAGAATAGAAAACATGGAGTGGAGTGGAGTGGAGTGGAATAGAACAGAACAGAACAGAACAGAACAGAACAGAACAGAATAGAATAGAATAGAATAGAATAGAATAGAAAACATGGAGTGGAGTGGAATAGAATGGAATGGAATGGAATGGAATGGAATGGAATGGAATGGAATAGAATAGAATAGAAAATATGGAATGGAATGGAATAGAATAGAATGTGTGAGGGTAGAAACATATACACATATATGTGTATATATATATACACACACACACATACACGATATGTATGGGTGTAAATGTATATGTATATGTATATGTATATGTATATGTATATGTATATGTATATGAACATGTATGTGTACATGTACATGTACATGTATATAGTATGTGTATATGTGTGTTATGTTATGCACTAGTGTGTGCATGGGTAGATATATACCGTATTTTTCAGAGTATAAGATGCACCTTAGTTTTTGGGGAGGAAAATAAGAAAAAAGCTGATTGGCAAGTGGATCAGCCTCCCAGAATACCTACCCCCAATCACCTGTTCCCAGAAGTGAATTTTAGCAACAGGCACCTTGGTTGTGAGCTCTGTGCCTTCTTTCTTTCTTTCTTTCTTTCTTTCTTTCTTTCTTTCTTTCTTTCTTTCTTTCTTTCTTTCTTTCTTTCTTTCTTTCTTTGCTTTTTTTTCCTGCCTCTAAAACTTCTGAAGCAGAGCTTCAGAAAAAAAGCCTCTGAAACTCAGTTTGGAGGCTTTTTTTTTCTGAAGCTTCATTTCTGATGCTTTTTTCAGCCTCTGAAACCTCCGTTTGAGAAGCTGGGCAGGGCAACTTTCGGAGTATAAGATGCACCCAGATTTTCACTCTCTTTTTCGGGGGAAAAAGATGCATTTTATACTCCGAAAAATATGGTATATATTTTCTTTTGAGAGCAGGCAACAGAATTTCGTTTTTAATGTGGGCCAGTGTGCTCAGAGTAAAAAATGACAATAAAGGTTACCTGAACTGATCATATCTAAAGGATGGAAGCTAATTAAAGTGAGAGGCAGCCTAGAACTAAAGAGGAGGTTCCTGATAGTGAGAATAGTTAACCAGCGGAACGACTTGCCACCAGAGGTTGGGGGCGCTCCATCGCTGGAGATTCTTAAGAAGAGATTGGACAATCGTTTGTCTGAAATGGGATAGATCTCCTGCTCGAGCAGAGGGTTCCCAGCCCTAGGAGCCTAGCTTCTAATAAAAAGCCATTTAAAAGACGCCACACACACAATCAAATCAGAGAATCGGTGGAGGGAATCTGCCTGTGTTTTGCAAGGGAGGGAGGAATTGGATGGAATTTGTACCCAGGAGGTTGGGCAGGGTAAATTGCCCAGAAGCCAAGGTGGGGGTCTTGCCCCTTGGGCGGTGCCCTTAATCCTGCTCTCTCCGTTGGCAGAGGACGGTGGCTGGACTGTGATTCAGAGGCGCTCGGACGGCTCGGTGGATTTTGACCGACTCTGGGATGCTTATAAAGATGGCTTTGGAAATCTGACAGGTGGGTGAACAGGGTGAATCTCCCCCCCCCCAGAATTCCTGCCAGGAGGCCCCTGCCCTGGCACATGGAGGGGGGCACCAGGTTGCGGAAGTCATCCGGAACAGCTCCGAGATTTGCTGATTCTAAGCTTTGAAGCTGCTTTCTAACTGCATCGATTTCCCAAAATTTATTTATCGAGTTAAAACATTGATAAACAAATAGTTCTCAACTTACTGCCATCCATTTAGTTGAGTTTGAAGTTACAACGTCTCTGAAAGAAGTGACTTATGGCTGGTCCTCACATTTGCAACCCGGTTCTCACACTTATGACCATTGCCGCATTTACCCACAGTCATAGGATCAAAATTCGGGCGTTTGGCAACCAGCCTTGTCTTTACAATGATGGGGGCCATGGGAGATCGCCATTTGTGACCCTTCCCTGACTGTCCCGGCGTGCAAAATTACTGAAAGGACCCAGATTCGCTTTGCAACCAGGTGTTTCGCTTAACGACTGCAGTGATTCGCCTAGCAACCGCATCAGAAAAGGGCCGTGAAATCTGTGCAATTCACTTAGCTGTCTCGCTAAGCCATGGAAATTCTTGCCCAATTGCGGTCATAAGTCGGTGGGGACTAACTATACAGATAGTCCTTGACTTATAACAGTTCATTTAGTGACCATTTAGTTACAGCGGCACTGAAAAACGAGACTTAGGACTGTTTGTTTCACAGCTGCGACCTTTGCAGCATTCCCCCCCCCCCCAGATCACGTGATCAAAATTCGGACACCGTTGCCGTGTCCCCGAGGTCATAAATGATCCCCTTCCGGCAAGCCAGAATCCATAGATTAAACCATGTGACTTAATTTATCCACGCCAGCAATTCCCTGAACCTCAGGAAAGGTCGCGTAACGGGGCCGAAACTCGACCTAACAAATGTCTCACTTAGGAGCAGACATTTGGGGTGGCTCCCTTGCGGTCATAAGTTGAGGACTTCCCTGCATAGCTGTCCATCTTGTCAGCAGCTCCGAAACCAAGTTTTTTCCTCATGTCTCTGCTTTTTTGTTTTGTTTTGTTTTAGGCGATTTCTGGCTAGGCCTGGAAAAGATGCACCGGATGGTGAAGGAGAAGCGTTTTCAGCTGCTGGTCGAGCTGCGAGACTGGGAAGGCAATGCTCAGAGAGCCCACTTCCTCTTCCGGCTGGGCGGGGAGGAGACGGCTTACACCCTCAGCCTCCTGGGACCCATCCGGGGGGAGCTGGAGAGCGCCATGGGGGATTTCCCCCAGCTGCCTTTCTCCACGCGGGATCGCGACCACGATCTGAAGGGCGACACCAACTGCGCCAAGCACCTCTCAGGTCAGTGGAGGCGGACGGAGCAAACACTCCCAAAGCAGGGCTGGACTGCTGCTTTCTGGTAGTTGCAATCCCGTTCTATATCACTGTGTCTTTGATGCCACACGCACGCACGCGCTCACATTTCCGGCTGCTTTGCGAACCGCTTGTTACAGTATGTAACGCCCACTTCTACCCGAAAGTGGAGACAAGGGTTTTTTTCAACCCTGTCCCCTTTCAAAGGAGTAGACTTCAACTCCCAGAATTCCCCAGCCAGCCGTGGCAAAGTCAAGATTCCCTTAACAACTTTGTTACTTGATTTCACAATTGGGGTGACTCACTTAACAATGGTGGCCAGAAAGGTTGTAAAAATAGGGCAAAATCTCAACAAATGTCTCGCTTAACGGCAGAAACTTTGAAGCTCAGTTGTGGTTGTAAGTCAAGGACGGCCTGTAATCTTTCCCTCTGGCCCATCGATGGAGGTGCTCCCCTGTTGGGATCTTGGAAGGGCATCCACCCCACCCCACCCCCAGTCGGCTTACGTGCCTGGCTGACCCCTGTTTTCTGCCTGTTTTCTCCTTGCAGGAGGCTGGTGGTTCAGCTACTGTGGCCACGTCAACCTGAACGGCAAATACTTCCGGTCCATCCCACGGCAGCGGCATGAGAGAAAGCAAGGCATCTTCTGGAAGACCTGGAGAGGGCGCTACTACCCCCTGCGATCCGCTGCCATGAAGATCCGCCCTGCAGAGCCGGACCGGGTGTCCTAAGCCCCCCCTCCCTCCAAGAGACTGGGCGCGGCCCTTCTTCCTGCCTCGTTCCCGCGAGACGCAGCTGGTCTCCGTCTCTGGAGCCCGGGCAACTGTGCCCCACAGCTGGCAATTGATCGGAGGGTCGGGGTGGGGGGGCTTCCTGTGTAAGGGAGGTGGGTGAACCTGGCCAACTGGGGGAAGAGCGTATGGGCATGGGGGAAGGCTGCTAGGTTGTTGGGCTGGAGAAATTTGGGAGTCTCCACCTCTCAGCCTCCTGAGATTGTGGGAACGTCTTTTCGGGTGCTGTGCTGCTGACTTAGTGCCCCTCCAAATGCAAAACAGCTGTGGCTTCCTCTCCCCCCTGCCCCTCCCAAAATATATGCGCAAAGGCATTGAGATAGCTATAGGGTTGGGGAAGATGGGGGGAGACCACTCCCCACTGCAAATGTGACCCCGATGTAGGAGGGCATGCAATGCTGGGGCATCTTTCCCGGACCCTCCAAACTGGGGTCTCCCTTGAATTTAATGCTCCCCATCTCTTTGGATCTCCTTTAGGTCATATTGACTTAAAATGCTCCTGGGTTCCTCTTGCGTAGGACAGTCGTCTGGAGGGAGGAGGGGTCAGTGGTTACGTGTTAAGTGTGTTTTTCTATCCCTTCTTTCCCAATGCGTTGTTTTTTTAAAAAACAAAAAACTGGACCATCGCCGAGTGAATATTGTCGTGTAAACGTTACAAAACTGTGTTTTTGGTGCTCGCCGTTAAAGAGACGAGAGATTTTGGTTTCCTCCTCTTTGCTTTTTTTTTTTTTTAAATCTTTTTATACTTAGGTGTGTGAGACTTTGTGGTCAGTGATATGTCTTTTGGGCTTTGATGAATAATAATTAAAAACGACGGGATATTTTTTTTTCTTTTCCATTCGGATTCTTTTTGGCGGGAAGACGGGACGATTTACCAAAATAGTTGACTTGAAGCTTTTATAGAGGGTCCTCGTTTATACGGGCCACCTGGCCGGGAGTTGGTGGATGATACGCGCCATGGAAAAGATACTTTTTAAGCCTCTGAAATTGAGGATTTGAGCACTGAGAGGCCAGGAGGACATCTAGTCCGTATACTTGCCAGGACAAGAGGACATGATCCCGAGAAAGGAATTGTCTAGAGCAGTGTTTTTCAACCTTGGCTGCTGGACGATGTGTGGACTTCAACTCCCAGAATTCCCCAGCCAGCTGGCTGGGGAATTCTGGGAGTTGAAGTCCACACATCGTCCAGCGGCCAAGGTTGAAAAACACTGCTCTAGAGTGCAGTTTGTCCTCCCCTTACAACAGTCCATTTAGTGACCGTTCAAAGTTACAACAGCACTGAAGAAAGTGATGTCACATAATCGAAGTTCAGATGCTTGGCAAAATGACTCATATTTACGACGGTTGCAGCATCCCGGGGTCACGCGATCCCGTTTTGCGGCCTTCTGACAAACCAAGTCCATGGGGAAGCCGGAGTCGCTTAACAACTGGGTTGCTAATTTAACAGCTGCAGTGATTCGCTTAACAACCGGGTTGTAAAACGGGGGAAAATTTTACCGAACAATTGTTTCACTTAGTTTAGTTTAGTTTATTAGATTTATATACCGCCCTTCTCCTGACAGACTCAGACTTAGCAACAGAAATGTTTTGGCCTGCATTCTGGTCGTAAGTCGAGGAATGCCTGTAGTGTTTCAACAACTTTTTAAGATCTGTGAACTCCCAGAATTTCCCAACAAGCATTGCAAGCTAAGGAATTCTGGGAGTTGAAGTCCACCCATCTTAAAGTGGCCGCAATTGTGAAACACAGATCTAGGTGGATGCATCTCGCCCATTAGCAGCCCCAGAAAGGGGAAATGGGTGGTCACTGAGTGGGGGGCTCCCAGGAACCCCACCCTGGATAAAACCAGTGGTTCCCACAAAATGATGTGGACAAAAGAGCCTGGATAGCTCAGGAGACTAATGCACTGTGCATTGTGATTAACTCCAGCTGTCTGCAATTACTGTAAGTTCGAATCTCCCCAGGCTCAAGGTTGACTCAGCCTTCCATCCTTTCTAAGGTAGGTAAATTGAGGATCCAGTTTGTGGGGGCAATAAGCTGACTTTGTATAAAAAATATACAAAAGTATGAAGGCCATTGCTTAACGCATTGTAAGCCGCCCTGAGTCTCTGGACAACAGCGGCATATAAATCAAAAATTTTTTTAAAAAATGATGAGGCATATTTTGCATTTCTCCCATTGAATTTCTCGATGTGAGGAAGCTTGCTTTGTCCGAGGAACAGTGTGGACTTCCGGGAAGCACAGGTGAATGGACTTTCAGGTAGTCCTTGACTTACAACAGTTCATTTAGTGACCGTCCGAAATTACAACAGCACTGGAAAAAAGTGACTCAGGACCATTTTTCACACAAGCATTGCAGCATCCTGGTGGTCAGATGGTCACAATTCAGACCCTTGGCCACTGACTCACATTTATGACGGTCGCAGTGTCCCGGGGTCACATCCCTTTTTGCAACCTTCTGACGAGCAAAGTCAATGAAGAAGCCGGATTCATTTAACGACCGTGTGACTCACGTAACAGCTGCGGCAAGAGAGATGGTGAAATGGGGTAAAATTTAAGAACTGTCTTGGGTAGCAATGGAAAGTTTGGACCCCATGATTTACATTCGGATGGTTGACAACCGAGCGACATTGATGGGGGTTGCATTTAACCACTGCAGTTGAGCAAAACTTTTAACAAGGTTGTAAAATGGGGCAAAATTCAATTGTCTCACTTGGCGACAGAAACGCTGGGCTCCGTTGGGCTCCTAAGTCACAATAACAGTAACAGAATAATAAAGAGTTGGAAGGGACCTTCGAGGTCATCTAGTCCAACCCCCTGCTCAAGCTGGAGGCCCGCCTACACCAATTCACGCAAAGAGCTGTCCAATCTCTTCTTAAAAGCCTCCGGTTATGGAGCACTCAAGAATCACCTTACTTCAATCAATCGGAATAGAGCTGGAAGGGAGCTTGAGGTCATTTAGTCCAACCCCGCCCTCCAACCAAGCAGGAAAACCCTATACCATTTCAGACAGGTCTCTTCTTAAAAGCCTCCAGCGATGGAGCAATTGAAGTCTGCCTGTATTTGCTTTGAATCCTGCAATCCCAGGGCCGATTGTAGAGTTGGGGTTGAGGGGCTGGATCGGAATAAGGAAGCCTCCGATCCAATTTTATCCAAAGCAACTTTGCTTATTCGGCTGAACTCTCCTGACCGACTCATCACTGGAATAAAAAGAAATGGATGAATCTGTTTAATTTAAGTTGAGCTCTTAACTGACAAGGATTACAGGCCGCAAGAGCTACATTACAGGATTAGCCTGGCGGCGGCTGAAATCCCATTGAAGTCAACCTGCCAATTACATTACTAAGCTGTTAACTTCACCAACCATGTCTTAATGACCAGCTTTGCAGAATACATGAAGCCAAAATGTGCTTGGCTCGTTAATATCTTAATATTTTGCACACATCCAAGCTCTGTCATCTCGACTTTTCTTAAAAACAGGATTTTTATCTCGCAGCATAGAGGCACCGCTGTCTTCCAACATCACATCCAATTTACCATTTAAAGCGTAAAAAAAAAATGGCAGCATGAAAACATCTTAACATTTTCGCCTCGGGTGAAAAATATAATCTTTCCAGGCCTTTTTAAATTTTAACAAGCGAAATCTGGGACTGTTGTGGAAAATGCAGTTAATTATTATTAAGCCTCTGATGATGGGACTTTAGACTGACCTGAAATCAAACTGACCTGGGGACTGAGGTGAAAATTGCAAATTATTTTGGGCTGAGTCATGCAAACCCAGTAGACACTCTGTGATGCCTTGGTAAGGCCACACTTAGAATACTGTGTCCAGTTTTGGTCACCACACTGTAAAAAAGATGTTAAGACACTAGAAAAAGTGCAGAGGAGAGCAACCAAGAGGATGAGGGGACTGGAGGCTAAAACATACGATGAACGGTTGCAGGAACTGGGCCAGGTTAGTCTAGGGAAGAGAAGGACAAGGGGAGACAGGAGAGCATCTTCCAATATTTGAGGGGCTGCCCCAGAGAGGAGGAAGGGGCTCAAGCTGTTTTCCAAGGCACCTGAAGGCCAGACAAGGAAAAATGGATGGAAACTGATCAAGGAGAGATTCAACCTGGAATTAAGGAGAAATTTTCTGATAGTGCAAATAATTAACTAGTGAACAGCTTTCCTTCAGAAGTTGTGAATGCTCCAACACTTTCACAAACATTTGTCTGAAATGGTATAGGGTTTCCTGCCAGAGCAGGGGGCTGGACTAGAAAGCCTCGAAGGTCCCATTCTAATTCTAATTCTAATTCTAATTCTAATTCTAATTCTAATTCTAATTCTAATTCTAATTCTAATTCTAATTCTAATTCTAATTCTAATTCTAACTCTCATTCTAATTCTATTCTATTCCATTCCATTCTTATACTCTCCTCTCCCTATCCTATCCTATCCTATCCTATCCTATCCTATCCTATCCTATCCTATCCTATCCTATCCTATCCTATCCTATCCTATCCTATCCTATCCTATCCTATCCTATCCTATCCATACTATTTCTTTCATTCTATTCTATTCTATCCTATCCTATCCTATCCTATCCTATCCTATCCTATCCTATCCTATCCTAGAACCTGGTTGAAAACTGGAAAGGCACAAAGAGATGCTTCTTGGGATCAAGGGTGCCATGGCTCCCTCTGGTGGACCTTCCACAATTTGAGTTTCTTTTGTCGTGGAATTGTTTACACCTAATGGGAAGGAAGGACTCCCTGGAGAAGAGCCTAATGCTGGGAAAGACGGAGGGCAAAAGAAGAGGGGGACGGCGGAGGAGGAGGTGGCTGGACAGAATCACTGAAGCAGTCGGCGTGAGCTTAAATGGACTCAGGGGGATGGTAGAGGGCAGGAAGGCCTGGAGGAACTTTGTCCATGGGGTCGCGATGGGTCGGACACGACTTCGCAACTAAAAACAACAACAACAAAAGTCCAATGAAAAGAAGGACTAGGGGTAACATGATAGCAGTCTTCCAATATTTGAGGGGCTCCTATGAAGACGAGGGGGGGGGGTTTCAATCTATTTTCCAAAGGCAAGGTGAGAAATAAAGAAATAAAAATAAACAACTTCTGCCCCCCATCCTTACCACTTTCTATAGAGGGACGATGGAGACCATCCTGTCATATCTGGTTTGGAAGCATTCCTGCTTCAGACAGGCAGGCAGTGCAGTGAGTGGTGAGGACAGTAGAAAAGATCATTGGCAGTTCAGTCCCTTCTATGCAGCACGTGGCATAGAAGCGACGCTTGAGCAGAGTCCGCAGAATTATCAGGGACCCAACGCATCCTCTCCACAATTTTGTGCACAGCCACTCATGCCCTTGTCACTTCCTGTCTGGACTACTGTAACACTCTCTACATGGGGCTCCCCTTGAAGAGCACTCGGAGGCTCCAACTGGTTCAGAATTGAAGAGCACAGGTGATTATGGGGGCGACTCGACGCACCCATGTAACACCTCTCCTGTGCTTCCTGCACTGGACTGGTTCCCAGTGGTCTGCCGAGTGCGATTCAAGGTGCTGGTTACCACCTTTAAAGCGCTCCATGGGTTAGGACCTGGGTACCTATGAGATCGCCTTCTGCCACTGATAGCCTCCCACCAGCCAGTACACTCTTACAGAGAGAGACTCCTCAGGGTGCTGTCAGTCAAATTATGTTGATTGGCGGCCCCCAGGGGGAGAGCCTTCTCTGTGGGAACTCTCACCCTATGGAATGAACTGCCCCCGGAGATACGTAGGATCCCTGACCTACAGACCTTTCGTTGTGCCCTCAAGACCTTGCTATTCCAACAGGCTGGGCTGACAAAAGTATGATTTTAATTGGGTATTTTAGTTTTCGGAGTTTTTAAAATAACAAAATAGGGCCAAATTATTTAATACATTTTAAATTGTTTTTAATAGTTGTGTGGTATATGTTGTTTTTATCATGGCTGTACACTGCCCTGAGTCCCACGGGAGAAGGGTGGTATAAAAATTTAATAAAATAAATAAATAAATAAATCTGTTTTCCTTGTTTCCTTCTGGGAGGGGGCTTCATGGCATCCAAAGCAAACCATCCAGATTCACCCCACAGATTTCTTTCCTATAGCATCAACCTTGTGAACTCTCAGCTTTCCTCTTTCCGCTATGTATTCCAAATGGACAGTGATTAATATATGTATATATGTATACATATATGTGTTTTCTGAGGTTTTCGCGGGTCTTTATATATAGATCTTTGGTTATTCGGGTGTTCTCCCGCATAGAATTGGATGTGTCTTGGCGACGTTTCGATGAAGTCTCATTTGTCATCTTCAGCTTGATGTTGTCGGCTTCGTGCTTCCAGGAACTTGCTCCTAGAAGCACAAAGCCGACAACACCAGCCTGAAGATGACGAATGAGACTTCATCGAAACGTCACCAAGACACTTCCAATTCTATGCGGGAGAACACCCGAATAACCAAAGACCTACGTGTGTGTGTGTGTGTGTGTGTGCACACACACACACACACACACACACACACACACATAAATACAATGGCAATGCAATGCAATTGCCAGCTGATCTTCACATGTGCTGGAGCCCTGGAAGCCTGAAGATCAGGTGGCTGCGCACTAGGTGCTGAAAAGATTCGCCATCACTGGCCTATTTATTTATTTATTTATTTGTCAGATTTATATGCCGCCCTTCTCCCTTAGGACTCAGCGCGGCTCACAACAATAAAACAACCCGACAATGGATAAGATTAAATAACATTAAAAAAACAATTTAAAATCCCCAAATCCCCAAGTTAAAATCAATGGCAGATCAGGGAAGTTGCTGAAAGAGCCACGTCTTTAGGTCGGCATTGAAGGTGCGGAGGTCAGGGGCCGTCCAGAGCCCGGTGGCCAACCCATTCCAGAGGGTCGGTGCGACCACAGAGAACGTCCTCATCCTGGGGACTACCAGCTGACACTGGCTAGGGGACCCGGAGGAAGGCCACCATATGTGAGCGCACTGGGCAGTGGGAGGCCGGTAGGAGGTGATCCTGCAAATACCCCAGGCCCATGCCATGAAGGGCTTTTTAGGTGAGTACCAGCAACTTGAAGCGGATCCGGAGGACCACCGGCAACCAGTGCAGCTCACACAATAGTGGTGTTATATGGGAGTAGCGGGACGCACCCGTAACTACTCGCGCAGCCGCATTCTGGACCAGTTGGAGGCTCCGGGTACACCCCAAGGGCAGCCCCATGTAGAGGGCATTGCAGTAATCCAACCGAGAGATAATGAGAGCATGAGTGACCGTATGGAGGCTGTCCGTCTAAAAAAAGGGAGTAACTGGCGCACTAGATGAACCTGTGCAAATATCCCCCTTGTCACAGCCGTTAGATGATCCACTAAAGACAGCCATGAATCCAGGAGGACGGCAAGATTACGAACCCTTTCCGAGGGAGCAAGACACTCCCCTTCCATCAATAGTGATGGGGGAGCTAGATCATGGGACGCCGGTATCCACAGCCCCTCTGTCTTGGAGGGGTTGAGCCTGAGCCTGTTTCTACCCATCCAGACCCGTACCGCCTCCATCGGTATGGAGTTTCCATAGTGACTTAGACATCACGGAAAGGGCATCCCTGGGTTGGTCCAGGGTGGAGATGTAAAGTTGGGTATCATCACCCCAACTTTACATCTCCGCACCCCAAAACCATGAATGATCTCACCCAGCGGCTACATATAGATGTTAAAGAGCAGGGGGGAAGAGAACCGACCCCTGCGGCACCCCACAAGTGAGGGATCTCGGGGAGGATCTCTGACCCCCCCACCCAGACAAACTGTGTACAGCCCAAGAGGTAGGAGAACCACTGTAAAACAGTGCCCCAAACCCCGCGAGATGATGCAGTAAGTTACCATGGTCGATGATATCAAAAAGCCGCTGAGAGGTCAAGTTATTATTATTATTATTTATTAAATTTATATACTGCCCTACTCCCAAATGGGACTCAGGGCGGTGAACAGCCAAAATAAGGTACAATAAATACAAAAGTAAAAAATCATCTAAAACAAATTAAATAATTTGGATCAAACAATTTAAAAATCCAATTATATAAAATATTTAAAACCCAATATAAAAAGGAGGTTAAGCCAGCCCAGCTTGTTCAAATAAAAATGTTTTCAAGGCGCGGCGAAAAGTACCCAGGTCATGTAAGTTCCTTATCTCGGGGGGGAGCTCGTTCCAGATGGCATGTGCCCCCACAGAGAAGGCTCTCCCGCTGAGGGCCGCCAGTCGACACTGTTTGACTGACAGCACTCTGAGGAGCCCCTCTCTATGGGAGCGGACTGGTTGGTGAGAGGTTGTTTGTGGCAGAAGGCGGTCCCGAAGATACCCTGGTCCTAAGCCATAGAGCGCTTTGAAGATGGTAACCAAAAGCTTGAAGCGCACCCGGAAGACCACCGGGAGCCAGTGCAGCTCGCGCAGGAGGGGGGGGTCACATGGGAGCGCCACATCGCTCCCATCATCACCCGCGCGGCCACATTCTGGACCAGTTGGAGCCTCCGGGTGCTCCTCAAGGGGAGCTCCATGTAGAGACCATTACAGTAGTCCAGGCGTGAGGTGACGAGGGCATGAGTGACCGTGCGTAACGAATCCTGATCTAAAAAGGGACACAACTGGCGAATCAGGCGAACCTGATAAAAACTCCTCCCGGCCACGGCCATCATATGCCCTTCTAAAGACAGCCGTCCAGGAGGATGCCCGAGTTGCGAGCCCCATCCGTGGGGGCTAATGACTCGCCCCCAATAGTCAGAGATGGCACCAACTGACTATATCGGGATGTCGGAAACCACAGCCACTCGGTCTTGGAAGGGTTGAGCTTGAGTCTGTTCCTCTCCATCCAGATCCGTATGGCCTCCAGGCACCGGGACATCACTTCGAGGGCATCATTGGGGTGGTCTGGGGTGGAGATGTACAGCTCCACCCCAAGTAGCACCAGGATGGAGAAATAACCCCCATCCCGGGCCTGCCAGAGATCATTCACCAGGGCGACCAAAGCCGTTTCCGTGCTGTGTCCGCGCCTGAAGCCTGATTGGTATGGGTCTAGATAATCAGTCTCCTCCAGACTGATTATCTGTTTATGAATTCTGGTGGCAATCTGTTCCACTGGTTAATTATCCTCACTGTTATGAAGTTTCTCCTTAGTTCCAGGATGCTTCTCTCCTTGGTTAGTTTCCATCCATTGTCTCTTGTCCTGTCTTCTGGTTCTTTGGAGAATAATTTGACCCCTTCCTCTTCTTTGGGGCAGCCCTCAAATATTGAAATACTGCTATCATGTCACCCCTAATTCTTCTTTTCTCTAGCCAGACCCAAATCCTGCAGCTTCTTCTTCATATGTTTTATTATACCTATATGTGTGTGTGGGTCTGTATATATGTGTAGATAGATAGATGATAGATTCTATTTTATTCTATTCTGCTCTGTTCTGAAAATATAAAAACCACAAAGTAGACAAAAAAGCAAAAGTCACCCGCTACAATTAGACTAAAAAGAAAGCTTTAAAAAAAGTTTTCTAGTGAAAGTATATTCTCCCTTTTCTCCCCCTTCCATATCCGCATCCAGTAGCCACCTTTAAATACTTAAACTTTGCACCAATTATCTGTAACGGTTCCAGATGTCGGAATCTGGGATGCATCCAAGGGAGCCAATTCCGGGTTGAATGTGGCTAATGCCCAGAGATCCGGATGGGATGGCCCCCGCCCCCATCCTGCTGGCGTTTTTCACAAAGCCTGGAAGACTGTTCAAAGTTACACCGGCCCAGAAAAAAGTAACTTACAGCTGTTTTTCACACTTACAACTGTTGCAGCCTTCCCCTGGTCCTGCCTATTTGTCTCTGTCTCTCTTATCTGTCTACCTGTCTATCATCTATCTATCTATCTTGTCTGTCTAACTATCTCTACCATCTATCCGTCTGTCTATCTATCTATCTATCTATCATATGTATATATTGATTTATCCATCCATCTATCTATCTGTCATATTGAGCTGTCTGTCCTATCTATCTGATCTATTTATCTATCTATAATCTACCCACCCATCTATAATCTATCTATCTTGTCTATCTTATCTATCTCTATCATCTGTCTATCATGTCTTTCTATCTCTATCATGTCTGTCTCTCTCTCTATTTATTTATCTACCCTATCTTGTCTATCTATCTTATCTATCTATATCATGTCTATCTCGATCATCTGTCTATCTCTCTATTTGTCTGTCTGTCTCTCTCTTTGTCTCTCTCTCTCTCTTTCTTTGTCCATCTGTCCGTCTATCTCTCTCTCTTTGTTTATGGCTGTCTGTCTATCTATCGATCTCTATTTGTCTGTCTGTTTCTGTCTCTCTCTGTCAGTCTGCCTGTCATCTATCTATTTGTCTCTCTCTCTCTATCTGTGTATCTATCTAGTCTGTCTGTTTATCTGTCTCTATCTTCTTATGTATATATTGATTTATCCATCCATCCATTATCTATCTGTCATATTGATCTATCTGTCTGTCTGTCTATATCCATTACATTATGTATATTGATCTATTCATCCATTTATTATCTGACGTCCATCCGTCCATCATCTATCTGTCATCCATCTGTTGATCTATCCATCCATTATGTCTCTACGTCCGTCTGTCTCCATCTGTTATGTACTATATATTGATCTATCCATCCGCCTGTTATCTGTCAATCAATCCATCCCTCCAGATCTCTCTCTTGAAATGCTAAACAGGAAGAGGTGGGGGGGGGGGAGAGGGCCCGCCTCCTTTTTGAACCTGCAGACGGCCAGAGGCTCCTCCCCCCGCCTCCGCGCCCTTTGCGGCCCGCCGATTGGTCCCCGCCGAGTCTCGCGCTGGCCGAGGACTGGCGGGCCCGCCGTGGCCTTGTCCCGCCTCCCGGGGCGCGAGCGCCGCCTCTGATAAGCGGAGCGGGCTGTCTCTCTCTCTCGGCGTCGGCGTCGGCGTCATCTCCGCGCCGGCCCCGCCCTTCGCCTGCCTGACGGGAGTGAGTGAGGGGGGGAGGCGGTGGAAAATCCTGTCAGGCAGGGCTGGCGCGGATCGCTCCGGCTCGGCCCGGCTTGGCTCGGCCTGCCTGCTCCTCCTCCTCCTCCTTCTCCTCCTCCTCCTCCTCCTCGAGCGGGACGGGCCCAGCGCCGCCATGGGCACCCGCGACGACGAGTACGACTATCTCTTCAAAGGTGGGCCTGAGGCGGCGGGAAGGACGGAGGGAGGGAGGGAGAGGGGGGGAGGGGAGGAGACGACCCTCCTGAGGGTCTCCCCCGGGAGCCCCTCCCCGCCTCAGCTCAGGCCCCTTCAAAGAAATTGGGGGTGGGGGAGCTTGAAAGAAAGGGCAGCTTCCCCCTCAAAGACCCCCTTCCCCCCTCCCCACTTTGGGAGGAGGGGGCGCCCTCCCCCCCTCCGCAAGGCCGGTTGGAAACCCCCCCCCCGTGGCCCTTTCCAAGCCACCCCCAACCGCCCCCCCTCCCTTCTAAAAAAACCAGAAATAACGCAGAAAATGCCAGGGGAGAAATTTCAAGGCAGCCGTGCTTAAAAATAAGGGGGGGAGGGGGGCGCTTCTTCCTTTGGGTTTTTTGCCCCCAATGGGGGTTTGTTGGGGGTTGGGGGAGTCATCAAACCCACCCAGGGTCTCTGGGGAAAAATGTGGCCATAATGAATCCGATGAAGAATTCATTGATTTTATTCAATTTGTTAGCCTTCCCGTCTGGCCAGGGGGGGTGGGGGGGAATTAAAAGTCTCTCATTGTGTGGGTGGTTTTAGGGTCTTCAAAAAGGATAAAACTATGCCAATCATCATCATCATCATCCCCTCTCCCCCCCTCCACCCCCCCAACAGCTTACATCCTCCAAGGATACCTTAACAGTTCCTAGGTCCTTGGTTAGGACTTGAGTTGCTGAGCTATTAACCAGCCTCAAAGGCTGTGAATCTCACTACAGATTTAATAATAATAGTAATAATAATAACAACAACAACAACAACAACAACAACAACCTTACTCGGAACAGCTTACATCCTCCAACGATATCTTAACAGTTCCTAGGTCCTTGGTTAGGACTCGAGCTGCTGAGCTATTAACCAGCCTCAAAGACTGTGAATCTCACTACAGATTAACCAATAATAATAATAATAATAATAATGCAGCTTACATCCTACCTTAACAGTTCCTAGGTCCTTGGTTAGGACTTGAGTTGCTGAGCTATTAACCAGCCTCAAAGACTGTGAATCTCACTACAGATTAACCAATAATAATAATAATAATAATGCAGTTTACATCCTACCTTAACAGTTCCTAGGTCCTTGGTTAGGATTTGAGCTGTTGAGCTATTAACCAGCCTCAAAGGCTGTGAATCTCACTAAAGATTAAATAATAATAACAATAACAACAACAACAACAACAACAATAACTTTATTGCCATTGTTCATGTATACACAGTATACCCATACAGTGAAATTCACTTAACACCCAAAGACCAGGTCCAACACACACAACAATCCCCCAAAACATCCCCACCCACCACAATTCCCCACCCCTAAACCACCCAAACATCCACACAACAGACCAAGTTGTGTGGATGTTTGGCTGTATAGGCAGACCAATGCCTATAGGATTGATAAAGTCCTGTAAAAAAAAAGTGTACATTGTCAATCATTAACTGTTATTGTTGGATTTGGGAAGCCGATGGGGATGTTTAGGAGGTTCTTCCTTTGGGTTTTGGCCTGACTGGATGGGGGATCAAAGAACCCACCAGGGAATCAATCGGTGGGATGGTGAATCTAATGCATTATTATTTTATTTTATGCAATGTATTAGCCGCCCATCTGGCCACAGGGTAAAGTTTGTAATTCTGGGTGGTTTACGGTATTGGAAAAAAAAATAAAACTGTGCAAAAGGCATTTATAATTTGAATAAAAGAGTGTAAAAAGTGTACATTGTTAGTAATTAGTATTGTTGGATTTGAGAAGCTGATGGGTGGTCTTCTGAATCTGAATAGATGTTTAGGAGGTTTTTCTTTGGGGTTTTGGCCTGTCAGACGGGGGTCAAACCTGCCCAGGATCGCTGGGATTCGGTAGCAATAATGAATGTAGTGAATTAATTATTTTTTAAAAATTTATTAGCCACCCATCTTGCCACAGGGTAAAGTAACTCTGTAATTCTGGATGTCTTAGGGTGTTCAAAAGAATAAAACTATGGAGCATGCATTCATAATCTGAATAAAATACTGTCAACGTATCTGTTTTTAACCATTATTAGTGTTGTCCCAAAGGTGCTTTTTCAAGAGGCAATCTGGTTTTTCATTGAAGACGTTTTCGCTTCTCATCAGCTGAAGAAGCTTCTTGGATGAGAAGCAAAACGTCTTCAAAGAGAAAACCAACTAGAGAAAGTCCAGTTGCCTCCTGAAAAAGCACCTTTGGGACAACCAGGACCTGGATGGCTGTCAATCTCCGCAGACCATTATTAGTATTATTACATTTCAGAAGATGGGTGGGTGGTCTTCTGAATGGATTTCTGGATGGGGGGTTGTGCTTACTGTGCTCCCTTCAGGTGAAGGGGAAACCCAGCTCTGTCAGTCCTCCTTTTAATGTTTGATGTTCTGTGTTCTGAATGTTTTGTAATGTTTGGTTGATGTTATATTGCTATTTTACGATGTTGGCAGCCACTCAGAGGAGCTTGATAGGGAGATGGGCGGCCTGTAAATTTAATAATAATACTGGGCAACCCCTCTTCTTTAATCAGTGGAAGGACTTGCTTACCGAAATGGTGAGTTTCCTTCACCTTTAAGAAAAGACTGGACAGCTGTTTGCCTAGAATGGCCTCGGGCTTGGACTAGAAGACCTCCAAGGTCCCTTCCAGCCCTTCTTCTTCTGTATTCTTTCAGGAGTGTCTTCTTAGTCAAAAATGTGATGGACGCTTTCTGTAGGTCTTTGTTGTCCCCTTGCTTTCTTGGCTCTGTATGTGTGTGGGTGTGTCTGTATGTCCCATGATGTGTAACAGAACAGATCCATTGATAAGCTTCTGTGATGCTCACACGAGAGCTGGCTGGGCTTAAAAGAGGGGGTGGGAGATTGTCAGAGAAAGAAAGTGGCTTATTTCCTGTGAGTGTATTTGGGGGTCTAGAGATTCAGAGGCTACCAGCATTGGGGTGCAGTCATAATCCAATCACATGTGAGTTGAGGGGTCCTTGGTGCTCTCTGAGCTTGCTTGTTTTCTGGTGGACGTTTCATTACTGTAACTAGATCTAATGAACTAATGAAACATCTGCAGGAAAACAAGCAAGCTCAGAGAGCACCAAGGACCCCTCATTTTAACCCTGAGCTGCAAATGCAGATGTTTCATTTGGTACATTTGAGTTTCAGTTAGCATCACAGAGCTGGACTGTTAGTCAGCTGATGCTGACCTAGAGAATAGATGGATCTCAGGCTCCGAATTTAGGCTGTAGTTCTCTAACTTCGTTAGCATGAAGAGGTAACTTAAGCTAGTAATGAAATTCAGCAAATAAAAAAAACAGACAAATACTCCTGCAGCCCCAATATCAGGTGACCATGGAGTCCAGTGTTTTAGGTATGTTTGCTGATTTCTGTGAAAGTGGTCCACAATTGAAGAGAAGCCCACTCCCATGTCTCAAAGTTGCTGTTTTCTTAGAAAAGGCAACTGGACTGTTGTTTTTTTTTTCTTGAGGAAGAAGAAGAAAGAAATGTTTCGCTTCTCATCCAAGAAACTTCATCAGTTCTTATAGGGGGGGGGGGGGGGAAGGGGCTGATGGATGTTGCTGCTTCCTTCTCTTTAGGGCTATCTATTTGTTTAAGCTATGGAAAGTCACTGTAGAAAGCAAGTGACTACTCAGGTGACCCTGAGGACCCAGCTAAACCTCCAGGTGCCTCAAGGACCCTCTAAAAGGATGCAAATGACCAGTTGTCTGCAAGGGGTATAAATCCTCCCATTCCCCACCATCCAATCAGAGCTTCTTGGGTGAGAAGCTAAACATCTTAGACGAAAAACCAGAAAGTCCAGTTGCCCCTTGAAAAAAAGCGTCTTTGGGACAACCATGACCCAGATGACTGAGAATCTCTAGAGACTGGCAGAAAGCAAATAGAATGGGAGAATGGGCACAGAAGGTAACAGTTGGAAACTAAAGGGAAATCAAAACTCAGAGAAGATGAATCTTTTTACCCGCTAAGTTAATAAGTGGACGCAGGAGGCATAATTGTATGCTAAGCTGGGATTTCTGTACAGGCCATTGCCAGTGTAATGGAAGGACTACCAGTGGTTAGTGGACTAGTGGTTAAAGCACCAGGCTATGGTAAAAACTAGGAGATGGCGAGTTCTAGTTCTACTTTTGCTATGAAAGCTGGCTGGGTGATTTTGGGCTAGTTGCTCTTTTTCGGCCCAATCCACCTCACAGGGTTGTGGGTTTGGAGAAAAGAAGAGGAAGAAGGAATATTTGGTATGTTCTCCATCATTATTTATGAAAATAATAAAGGCTGATAAGTTTTTTAAAAACATTTGCATTGGACATAGCCATTGATGTTTATGCTTAAGTTGAGGAAGTTTTCTACTCCCAAGTATTTGTTTTTGTTTAAATATCTTTATCATTTTAATTCTGCCTGTGTGTTTCATGGATGAAAGCATTGTTTAGGTTTTCACTCTTGTTAAGACTATTCTGTTTCATCCTAAAAGTTTCTGTTATCTTCATAGTCCAGATAAAGTGACTTTTGAAATGGTAGATATCATACATTGTGGTCTGTGGCCTTTAGACTTGAACAGTCTTGTCTGTTCTTACCAGATCTCATACCAAATAGCACAAAAATCTGGTTTCAGGAGGCAAATGCATAAGGTAGCTCTAAGAATATTGTTAGATTAGAAATTAGTTTCCCTTACAATTTTCATTGACAGAACTAGTCTTAAGTGCGTGGAAGCATCTAGTAACTTCAGGAAATCTTTACAAAAAAGGGTAAACAAAGTTGGATCTGATTAGTATTTGGATGGGAGACCACCAAAACTGCAGAGTGGTGGAAAGTTGGAAGTATCTTGGAAAAAGGCTGCCACAAATCACTTCTGTACTGGGGCCAAGAACAGAAAATGGAATCTCCTGGAAGTCCCTAGTGATTGAGCTTGACTGAAGGAAATTTGGGATGGCCCGGAGGAGAAGTGGAATAGAAAAGATAGCAATTAGCCATTGAAAGTGATAGGAGGGAGCAGGAAAGCAGGACATTCAACCACAGTTTGAAGGCTTCCTCTTAACCACGCTGTCCTTTTGTGTGCGATTTGCCAATGGTGCCTTTTGCCCTCCCTCCTTCCCTCCCTTCCTTCCTTCCTGCCTTCCTCACATTTCCAGGTGATGAATGAATGAATACTGATGGAGTGTTGTCTTTTCCTGCCCTGGCAGTGGTGCTGATCGGAGACTCAGGCGTGGGGAAGAGTAACCTCTTATCCCGTTTCACACGGAATGAATTCAACCTGGAGAGCAAAAGCACCATTGGGGTGGAGTTTGCCACCAGAAGCATCCAGGTGGATGGGAAGACAATAAAGGCCCAGATCTGGGATACGGCAGGCCAGGAGCGCTATCGTGCCATCACCTCTGCGTAAGGCTTGAAAGGCAGCTTTGGGGTGGGGGGTGGGGGGTGTTTGGGGGGGTGTTAAGATCATTATAAGTAGTCCTCGATGTACAACCATAAGGGAGCCCTAAATTTCCATGGCTGAAGCGAGAGAGTTGTTAAGTCAATCACCGCAATTCAGTTAGTAACATGGCTTTTAAGGGTATCTGGCTTTCCCGTGGACTTTGCATGCCAGTAGGTCACAAAAAGTGAACGCATCACCCCGGGAAACTGCCACTGTCATAAACCCATGCCACTTTCCAAGCATTCGGATTTTGATCATGTGACCCTGGGGATGCTCCAATGGTCGTAAGTGTGAAAACTAGTCATAAGTCACTTTTTTCCTGCGCCGTTGTAACTTTGAACCGTCCCTAAACAAAGGGTTGTAAGTGGAGGATTATCTGGACATGGCTCTTACAAGATTTTAGGATGCCCATTTGGTGAACACACTTGGCTACCAGTTTGTAAAAGGGCCACTTGGTTGTGATAGCGTTTGGCTTTCAGTCTGCGTAATACTCGTTAAAATAATTTCAGCTACTACCGTGGTGCCGTGGGGGCCCTTCTGGTTTATGACATTGCCAAGCACCTGACCTACGAGAACGTGGAGCGTTGGCTGAAGGAGCTGCGGGATCACGCAGACAATAACATTGTCATCATGTTGGTGGGGAACAAGAGCGACCTGCGTCATCTGAGAGCTGTGCCGACAGACGAGGCCCGTGCTTTCGCAGGTTTGGCCCTTTGCCTTATGTTAGCATTTAACAATTTAACATTTTCATACAAAGTACGCAAAATACGAAAGTAAATAGAAAAGCAATGCGGGGGAAGAGGGGGAAAGAAAAGTGAGGAAGGGTTGGAAAAAAGAAAAAGGAACAAACGTTGACTTCCGACTCTCTGTTGCAGTAAAATAAGGCACTAACATCAAACCACAACTTTTTAGTTTTCCGTAATAATATGAACAAGCCATTTCTATAAAGATCTACCAATCGGTAAAACCCAAAATCAAAGTTTCATTGTTTTCTACCTCAAGCACAAAGTTCAGAAGCAGTCTGGTCTCCACGTGGAAACAAAGGCACTTATATTCTTTTCCTTAATCAAAATACTCAATTTTGCCATTTCAGCCATCTCCATCAACTTCTGCAACCATTCGCCCATGGTGGGAATCGAAGTGTTCTTCCATTTTTGGGCATACAACAGTCTTGCTGCTGTCAACATATATAATGTCAAAGCAGGACAGGTTGCTCTCTAAAAGCGTGCTCAGAGATTTTTGGAAATCTCAGGAAGGAAAAAAAAACCAACCCACACCTTGAATGTCTTACAAAAGCTTTGTGCAAATTGCTGAAGCATTGCAGGGATTTTAAAGCATCCAAAGTGCATTTGGTGCAGTAAAGTTTAGAACAGTGATGGCTAACCTTTTTGCCGTGGCTTGCCAAATGCAGGGGGAGTGCGGGGGGGGGGCATGCACTCCGCCTCCCCGCGTATGTGTCCGCGACCCCCCCCCCAGATTACAGAGGCTTTCTAGGAGCCTGGGGAGGGCAAAAACGGCCTTCCCCACCCTCCCAGAGGCCCTCCAGAGGCTGGAAACGACCTGTTTCCTGATTTCCAGTGGGACTGGAAGGCCCGTTTTTCGCTCTCCCCAGGCTCCAGAGGTTTTCTAGGAGCCTGGGGAGGGCAAGAACTCCTCCTCCCCCCTCCGGAGACCCTCCAGAGGCCGGAAACAGCCCATTTCCCAGCTTCCAGTGCGCCCAGAAGGCCCGAAAATCAGCTGGCCAGGAGTGCTGATTTCATGAAAGCCAACGCACTGGAGCTGAGCTAGCGCAACACTCGCGTGCCCACAGATATGGCTCCGCGTGCCACAGGTTTGCCATCATGCGTCTAGAATAAGAATATGTCCCTAGCAAGAGAACTCTCAGGAACGATAGCATCCACTGTTCAGGAACTCCTGCACCCTGCTGCCCCTGGAAAACCAGGGAATTCCCCAAGCATCCTTTGGCCCATTGCTGCATTTCTGGAGCAGCTGTAGCTTCCAAGTGGTCTCCGAGGGCAGCATCATAACAGTCCACATGCACAAGGCAACTAAGCTACAAATGATCATGAAAAGAGACTCTAAGCAGGAAGTTGGAAAAGCCAAAGGCTCTTGAGCATAAATAAAATACTGTGTTGATCTTGGTGAGCCTTAATATATCTTAGAATTAGTACGTTTTTGTGTTGACCCTTGCCAGGAGACGGCATCACACTCTGCAATCCTTCAAAGTTACAATGGCCACTATGGGACAAAGTGGGTTAGACACTCTTGCCTCAAGTTCAACCTTGATCTTTATGCCATGGTGGTCGAGACTTACTATAATTGTAGTTTAAGTTATGAGTCCGGGGGCAGAGTGTGGAAAGCTGATTGAATGTCACTGTGTCAAATCGCACTGAGCCCCACGGGTTAAAATGGAGGTGGGGTTTATGGGCTTTTCTGCTGTAAGATTTTAAAACATTGCAGGCCATCTGGAGTCACCTCTCTGTGAGTTGGGCAGCCAGGTTTAATAAATAAATAAAACACTTCTCGTGTTCCAGTTTGACTTGAACAAACTTTGATTCTTCTTCGCTTTAGTTAGCAAAACTGAGCCAGTTTGAAAACACGATGAAACTTTGTTGTTCACAATCAAAGCTAGCTACAAACATCAACGCTTTTTCATTTAAAACTGAAGAAATATAACTTTCTGGTCCTCTCCTGGATTGGAAGAGAGGCATCAAACTAGGTGCTAAACCGAGCTGGTCATGCTGGTTACGTATAATCCAGACTAGTATTAATTTTCCCTTCAGTTAACTAATCTTTTAAGGGGAAATCCTGTTAAACATTAAACCGGCCTTCCCCAGTTTGAGTGCTCCTCTGTGCACAAAGTAGCCATTAAGATTGAAATGATATTTTTAATTCTTTTTCTCTTGCAGAAAAAAACAATCTCTCGTTCATTGAAACTTCAGCACTTGACTCAACAAATGTAGAAGAAGCCTTCAAGAACATCCTTACAGGTAAAGGAACCCAAACTCTCCTCTGCCCTTCAGGTGCGGCCGCTGTCCCGCTTGGGTACCAACGTTTGAATTTGGTGATTGTATATTGTGGTTCCTGCCACTCATCTCCATCTGGCAAAGGCCTAATTGATTGACAGGGAAGGAATTGAGTGGCGGTTTGTAGGGTGGGCTTGTTGGAATGAGGTCTTCTCAAGAAGGTGCTGCCCGATTGAGACTTGAATGGCATCCAGGCCTACAGTTTGCTTCTTGCCAAGTTTAGCCTCATCATATCTTGTTTACAATGTTCTCTCTTCCGTTGCATAAAATATGATTCACACAAATGATTAGGATCAGCTCCCGGCCTAACTAAATGGCAAGTAGAAAACTAGAGAGTTGATTTGCTATGCTAGATTTTCAAAAACCAAATTAACCATTTAGTATAATGGTAGAAAGAGGAGAATGTGTGTTAAATCCAAATGGAAGATCAAGCATGTGTAAAGTGGAGAATGAGTCTTAACATTTGATACAGATAGTCCTTGACTTACGACTGTTTAGTGACCGTTCAACATTGAGCCATGGTGGCATAATGGTTAGAATGCAGTATTGCAGGGTGACTCCTGACCGTCTCCAGGTTGACTCAGCTTTCCATCCTTCTGAGGTCGCTAAATGAGCCGGATGGTTGGAGGCCAAAGGCTGACTCTGTAAGCTGCTTAGAGAGGGCTATAAAGCACTATGAAGCGGTACGTAGGTCTAAGTGCTATTTACTTATAACTGGCCCTTGTTCTTATGGCCGTTGCAGCATCCCTGTGGCCACGTAATTGTAGTTCAAGTGGCACCTGTCGTGGGGGGCAGAGAGTTGGCAATGTTGGGGACCTTCCGTAGCAGCCCCAGTTTCTTGGGAAAATTAATTGCCCACTCCTGGAGTAGGGGGAGAGTGGTGCCTTGGGTAACTGCTGCTTTCTATAGACAGCTGTTGAGGCAGATATGGGAACCACTCACAGGAAAGTAGAGTCAGTGTCCATCCTCCTGCTCCTCAGCCTTAATCCCAGGTAACCAGCTGCTTAGGGCCCCTGGCTTCCACCTTTTTTTGGGTGAGCCCAGATGGTGGCGCTTCCCTCTCAGGAGGAAACTCACCAAAGCCAGGGCAGGGAAGCAGGGTGGCAGTCGGTATCCAAGAAGCCCGAATGGCTTTCAGAGGCGGCTGCGCTGGAGGTAAACACCTGTGAGATCCTGTGGTTGAAGCCGTGGACTCCAGGGAGCCAAGAGCTTTTTGCTACGGCAACATCCGTGCTTATGCTGCTTGACTCCGTTGCAGTGTTGGCAGTGCGATCCCCAGGGCCCATCATCCTTGAAGGCATCAACCTGCCCTCACAGGGCCTCCAGTCTGGTAGCCTAGGAGTGGGGGGGCCACCTTAGCAACAGTGAACTTGACCCTGTTTTTTTGCAGTTTGGGTTCTTCCTGCTTAGAGCCTCTTTGTTCTGACCCGGCTCTCAAACACAACAAGCCCTCTGTAGTTAAATCAATGATTCCTTTATTAGGAGCCCCAGCAGCCCCGGCAGAAAGTCTCCCTCCCTCTCCCTCTCTCTCTCTCCTTCTCTCACTCACTCTCCCTCCCTCCCCTCCCTCCCTCCCTCCCAGCGGTGGCTTTTCCTTCCCCAGAATTGGCTCATATAT
Organism: Coluber constrictor foxii; assembly: GCA_038048745.1. Lineage (NCBI taxonomy): Eukaryota > Metazoa > Chordata > Lepidosauria > Squamata > Colubridae > Coluber > Coluber constrictor. The sequence continues at coordinate 4,183,197 of CM075958.1, read as the reverse complement.
TTCCACTGCTCTCCTCTCCTCTGCGTTCTGCACATCCGCACGTCAGGCACTGGACCCAGCTGTTCCTTCCCTTCCTCATCAGCCACCTCCAGACCTGGGGGCTGTTGACTCTCCATCGGAGGGCTGACAGGGAGATGAATAGTTGTCTGCCACACCTATTCATCTCTGCCCCTTTCCTTTTATCCCCAGAGCTAGGTGGGGCTTCGCTAGCAGCGGTGGCTCTTCTGTCCCGAGGACCGGCCCATAGATTTCCACTGCTCTCCTCTCCTCTGCCTTCTGTGTATCCATGGTCAGGCACTGGACCAGCTGTTCCTCCTCTTCCTCATCAGCCACCTCCAGACCTGGGGGCTGTTGACTCTCCATCGGAGGGCTGACGGACGGCCCAGGCTCTGCCCCTCTCTCTCTCTGCCAGCTCCATTCCCTCTTCTCCCTCGGAGCTCTCAGGCTGCCCTGATGCTGACCCTGACTCCCACGCCTCCTCCTCCTCCTCCTCCTCTCTGATTCAGCTGCTGGAGTGACTAACGGCCAACAGGACACAACACTCCTCTCACGATCCTTTGTAATTTATTTGCCTTGAGTAAGTGGTCTGTTAAGATGGACTGCACATTGGGGCTACCCTCGGAGATCAGTTGGAAGCTACAGTTGGTCCAGAATGCAGGAACGGGCTGGCGATTTCCAAAGGACGCTCAGAGAATTCTCTAGGTTTTTGAATGGCAGCATGGTTCAGTAGCTCCTGAGCAGTGGATGGCCTTGTTTCTGAGGTCTCTTACTAGCCTGTTTTATACTGAGGTTTTCTGCGACCTACAAGTGCCAACAGTGGTGATGATAATTTATTAAATGTTTCGTTGTCTGACTCTGGGTGGACGTTTAGAGTGCTGAAAGAGGAAGACAAGTGAATCTAAGCATGGGGCATGGCCACATTCGGGGTTAGACTGTGGCGATAAGGGAGCTGAATTGGGCTCACTTCTCATCCTTTCCTGCCTGAATGGGCTGTCATCCAGGGGCTTTGTAATTTCCTACTGGGAAGGAGTCATAGAAACCACCCACCTGGCTGCTGAGAGCAATTTGCAGAACAGCTTTTGAACTTGGGCTCCTTCTCCAGAAGCAGGTGGAAAGCGAGGGGCCTTTGCCCATCATCAGTGATGTACCACCTGTGGCCTTACCTAGCGCAGGGACTTAGATGTGGTGATTCTGACACCATTATTGCTCTTTTCGATAACCACAAATACACTCTGCCTGAGGCTGCCAACGAAGGCCCCTCGGAAACTACAGCCAATTCTCCGGGGAACACAAAATGCTGTTCGCCCCACACTCGTTACTGGTTGGTTTCCATGTGCAATTTCAAGAGCTATTTATTTTTAATCCCTAAGGTCCTTTATGGCTTGGCCCTGGGCTACCCACAGGATTACCATCATCTATGGCAAGGGTATCTGCTGGCTGTGGGGGTAATTCTGGGAGTTAAAAGTCCAGAGGTCCCAAAGTTGCCAAGGTTGGACATCCATTATTTAGAGAGAAATATGTTGTTCTCCACTCCCGGAGAGGTGAAGGGGATTAAAGCCACTAGAATAGTCTCCCAATGGATGTGGGGTTTGCTCATGTTCAGAAATGCGGCATGTTAAAAATGGGACCATTTTCAAGAACGTTTTAACTAAGTTGTCCCAAAGGTGCTTTTTCAGGAGGCAACTGGACGTTCTTGTTTTCTCTTTGAAGACGTTTCGCTTCTCATCCAAGAAGCTTCTTCAGCTCTTGACAGGATAATGGCGAATGGAAAGATTTATATTCCTTGCAGACAGCTGGTCATTTGCATTTTTTTAGAGGGTTGTTGAGGCCACTTGGAGGTTTCTCTTTGTCCTCAGGGTCACCTGAGTGGTGCTCCTGGTTCCTGTAGTCTGCAGTTTTTTCCTCTGGAAAACCCTTCCTAGTCCCACAACATTCCAAGGGGGTCCATCCCAAATTGTATAGCTAAAAGTGCAAAGAAAAATTGCTGACTGCAGGAGCTGAACCAGGAGCACTACTCGGGTGACCCTGGGTCACAGCAAATGCTGAGCAGGTGACTAAACCTCGCGACATGCTGGATCCAACCGTGTTTTTCCGTAACCCGGGATCGTGTTGTCCCAGCCTGCATGTTATGGGGTGGGTCACCCTCACTGTGGCGTCTTCACCAGTTGCTTATGGGGCCATAAGAATTCCACGTCCTCATCAGAGTCATCCTCTGGTCTCCTTTGCAGAAATTTATCGCATCGTGTCCCAGAAGCAGATCGCGGACCGGTCTGCCCACGACGAGTCTCCGGGAAACAACGTGGTGGACATCAGCGTGCCTCCCACCACCGACGGACAGAAATCCAATAAACTCCAGTGCTGCCAGAACCTGTGACCTCCCTCGGCCGCTGCCCGTCCTTCTCTTCCTCGGTCTGTTCTTCAGCCGGAGACGCGTGCGCACTTCCTCGGCCCCTGCCCTTTGCTGACTCCCCCCTCCCCCTTTCCTCCCTTCCGTTTAAGAGCATTCTCAAAAGAGGGCTAACCTCCCCTTCCCTGTGACTGGTGATGAATGTAATGCTGAGGGAGGGGGGCGGGGGGGGGCAGGAGGGTGGGTGTCTTTGAAATCCCACCACGAGCCAGGAAATGTTCTCTTGTGTGTGCGTGTGTGCTCGTGTGTGCCTCATTTAGAAGAACGGAAAGGATGGGTGCTTGAGGGACCTCAAGAGAGCGTTTTCGTTGTTTTTTTGTCGCCATTCAGGCTGCTTTGCAGGCACAGATGAACTCTTAAATCGAGGAGAATCCACTCTTTTCTGGCTTCTCAGAAAAGACCGCCTTGGCAGGCGGTCTTCTGTCCTGTGGGCATGTACACTGCACACTCACACCTGGAAACGCATTGGTGGCTCCGTGACTCGTTCGCCTTCCTCTCTCGGGTCTCAAGTGCAAGTGGCTTTGGGGGCATAGCTTTCCTCGGTTTTTTTTGCTCTCGGACCAGCCCACTTCTTTCTCTTGGATCTCTCCCCCTTGCCCCCCATCCCTGCTTTCAGTTTGGGACAATGAAGTCTGTTTGTGCGCAGTGATCTCGGCCTTCTCCTGAGCCGCCACCGGAGCTGCGCGCACGTCCTGAGAACCGGCTTGGAGATGTCACTCTGGCATGACACTAACAAAGTTTAATATATAAAGTACCAGCCGAAGGCTTTCCAAGTCCCCTTTTTTTCACCATAGGAATGCTTCCTCATGTATCTCCGAGATTCCATATCTGCATGTCTCTTTCTTCCCCAGGTAGTCCTTGCCCTCTCCCCCCCCCCCCCCCCCCGTTCCCCTCTCCCTTCCCTTCGGATTGAGTGTGAAGCAATATTTTTCATGCCATGTACATAACTTGCACTGGTAAGGTTGTTCAAAGGAATAGTTTTAGAGAATCAGATACTTGATAGCTCCTTTTTTTCTTTTTTGTAACAGTTTAATCATCTTGGAGTTTGTATTATCTCCTTTTAGGTCAGTTGCGGTTTATTTCTTATCTTAATATGCAGGCCTCTCTATTCACTCCTCCTTCCCTCTCTCCCTCCTTCCATCTGTCTTCTCTCTCCTCTTGTTCCCTTGTGGATTTAGGTCGGCCCCCCACTCAAATATATTGAGTGCACTGAAAATCTAACATTGGGCAAGGTAAAAACATCGTATACTCCTAATTAGAATATTTGCTGGCATCGATTCCACCAAACCTGATTCCGCTAATTTTTTTTAAAAAAAATGTTTGCTGTTCAGTTTTTGAAGGGAGGATGAAAACAGCTGATGGAGCATGGATTTCTAAATAATCACAACAGCCTCTGGCCAAGAGGCAGTTATTGCTGGGGAGCTAGCCGCACTGTGCAGTATGTTTTGCCAGCAGAATTTTGGTCTTGCCCCATTGATTTGGGGCATGTTCACAAGAGTGGGACAGCTGCCATTAGCTTCTGTTTTCCTGGTTGGACAAAAATTACTTTGGAGGGTAATTTCGACATTCCTCCGAATCCCTTGCCTAGATCTCAAACGGCGTATTTTTTGAGCCAGCTAACAAATTTTTTAAAAGGCTCATTTTGCAGTTGGAATGTTTTAACCTCTGATCTATTGAGAAAAGCCCTTTAAGGAAAGCCTGGGAGGGAGGGAGGGAGGGAGGGAGGGAGGGAGGGAGGAAGGAAGGAAGGAAGGAAGGAAGGAAGGAAGGAAGGAAGGAAGGAAGGAAGCTGTTGTTCCCCTGCCAGCTGATCTCTGGAATGGAGTTGGCCTTTCCCTGGGCTTGGCAGCCTGCTTTCCGAGTGGGGTGTGCTGAGTCAGAACGCATGCAAGAAAACAAGAGCTTTTCTTTTGGAGCCTGGCCATTTGATCCCTCTTTGGATGCTGAAGGGATGCTGCCATTTGCCCCAAAGCCACAAAGATGATGTCCCCGTGGCTCGGAGAGGCGCGGTTTGTTTTGATGGAGGTTCTGGAGGCAGGCTGGCTGCTCAGATCTCCTTCCTTATTTCGGAGAGGGTTTTTCTGAACCATTTTGTGTTTTTTGGAAGCGCTGCATGCGAGGTGCTTCTGGCTGGCGCTGGTAGCTGTCGTCTCGGTGGGCTTTTTTCTGTCATATCCGCACGTCGTGAGGCATTACGGCAGTCCAGGGTGCAGATTCAGCTGTTATATAACCAGTGGAGAAAATTTAGCTCCCTGGGAATAAGCAAACAGCCACCCACGTTACAAGGGGGGGGGGGGGCGGTTTGGGTCTCTCTTCCAGGCTGCATTTGGATGGGTAGCCAGCATGGTCTTCCTTCAAGTGATCCCGGCAGGCTCTGTTGATCTACTCATTATCGGACCTGAATCTCCTTTCCAGTGTTGGACCCCAAACCCTGGAAAATTGTCCTAGTAAATCAAATCTCCGTCAAATTTAAAGGCTGTCCTGTTTCTCGGACCCTCTGCTCCCCCTTAAATTGCACCCAAATCTAACTTTGAAAAGAGCGACCGGATTCCTCCCTTCCCAGTCAATCTGAAATGACACTCCCGCCCTCTTTCGTTTTTGGTCTTTGGTTCTGGAGGCATTTCTCTCAAAAGGAACCAAGGAATAATTTCATGCAGAGAAAAAGAAAAAAAAAACCAGCTTCTGTAAGGATAAAGGGAGGGAGGGAGGCAAGCAGAACAGGAAGTGTTGGAAGAAATGCCCCCCTCCCCAATCCGAAGACCCTCAAGCAGTCCTTGCGAGGTGGGCAACTTATCAGTCCGTACACTACGTGTTTGCGTTCGAAATAACAGCTCTGGATAGCAGCCTAACTAAGTTGAACAGGAGGAACGTGGACGCCTCCAATTCTCTTTTGTTGCTCCTTAGCCTTGGCCCAACTTGGCTCTTCTTCTCTGCTCCTCGCTTCTTTCACTTGCTGTTGCCCCTCCTGCTACTGGCACCCTAGGGGCTGAAGACCCTCACGGCCAAGGAAGAGGAGAAGAAACCAGGCCCCGTTCCCCTTCTTTGCATAGATGGCCTGCTCCCCCCACCCCACCCCCTCACTCCCTTGGCTGCCTTGCAAGTGAGGAAAATTGCTACAAGGATCTCTGGCACTCAGCAACGGGGAGACCAAACCCCTTTGAGGCATCTCTGCCTCCAGCAGCACCCAAGCTTGAGAGAGAGAGGGAGCGCTCCCCCCCCCTCTCTCTGAAAAACCGCAACCTTTGGAAGGGGTCTAAAGAAGGACAATGTGGCCATTCTGGCTTGGGGCTCTGCCTCTCTCTCCCCCCCCCCCTCTCAAAAACACTGGGGCTTGGAATCGGCCACGGAGTGCAGGCAAAACTCTGGCAAGGATATGGAATTTCTTCCCTCGCCTGGTTTTGAAGCCTCCTGGGGCCTGTTGAATCTCCGGAGGTGGTAGGGGGACAGAGGAGTCTGAGGGATGTTGTGTTTGTGTGTGGCTTTTTTTTTTCTTTCCCCCTCTTCATGGCTTCCTGCAGATTCTTTGTTAAGTGCAATTCCCCTTGTAAATAACTCGGATTTTGTGCATGGTTACTCTGTATTGTGGATATATAAAGATTGCCAAACCAAATAGCCTCGGTGCGTGTCGTTTTTTTGTTTTCCTGAGAAATAGGTCCTTGTGCCTGGGTAAACTTTCAGCTGGGGTGGGTGGGTGGGTGGGTGGGTGGAAGGGAGAAGAAATGCAGACTAGATTCCTGGAAAAAAAAAAATCTCATCCAAGCTTTTTTCTTTTGCTTTTCGATGAGCACGGGGGAAAGTTTGTTTTCTGTAGAAGCCTAAGCTGTGCTTAACGCTGGCAGTTTAAAAAACAAAACAAAAACCCAAACCACATTATGCCTTGGCATGTTGTATGAACTGGACTGTCACCTCACATCCGTGCGTTGTATAGTTTGTTTTCAGTTGACATACTACGTTAAGGTTTCTGTTGTAGTTTGTGAGCCGTGATTAATGGTTGGCAGGCCCTGTACGCTCTTTCCGTTTCCTTTCAGGGGAGGGGGGGCTTCAGTTTTAGATGCTGCTGCCTGACCCTCTGGAGCTGATGGTATGAATGGGAGGGCAGTCAGTACAGTAACTATGATTTGCATGGCTTGCTCTCACCACCGCCATTAAATTCTGGTTCATATCCTAACAGGTCCTAAATAAACCCCTTTCCCCTAAATAGTTGACTTTGTTAATTTAGCTAAGCCAGCCACTGAGGCTTTTCCAGGCTTCAGATCTAACCCTGGGGGTTTTGGCTTAACGTCGGGGCTGGCTGGATTCACATAACACCCTGAACCCCCAAACGTCCATATTGAGCCTAGTCTTTATGGGTCAACCGTGCAAATCTTGGGAAGTAGGGGTAAATAATTCAGTCGGGGATCAATGTGTTGTTTGAACTGTTTTTGGCCAGGAAGGTCCTTCATGAACTCAGAATGTGGAGAGATCCCTTGAGGCCATGTAGTCCAACTCTCCTCTGTGGATTAAAAGATCCCTGACCAACAGCAGCTTAGCCACGCACACAGCTGTATTTGAAGAAAGGAAGTCCAACCGATCGCCTCTCCAGAGCCTGCTCTTAAGAATCCAGATGTTTTGGTTGCTTCTGGCTTTGCGTTGTGTTGTAGCTTCACTGTTGCCGTGACTTCTATTTATTAAATTTATACGCCGCCCGTCTCAATGCTGAGTGACTCTGACTTTCCATGAATCCAGCTGTGGTGGCTTGGAATGTGTTCATAGGAACCTCGTGGCTTGCTCAAACTGTGGTTACAGCATAAGCCAGCATACATTTGTTGATGGTGGTCTATTTTCTCTTGGGACCAGCATGGTTCTCCATGGTCAGCAAAGCATTACTGTCTTTCCATAGGCAGGGAATCTCTGATTCCTTAAGCAGCTGGCTTCCATATCTCACATTAAACCAAAATGCAATTGTTGGCACTTGTTTATAAATGACAGCTTAAAATTTGATGTCTGATATGAATCCAGCCAATGGCAGTTTATTCATTACAGTTGACTAAGCAAACTATGAGTTAGCACTAGTCTTTGTCAATGGCTGTACATTAACCCAGAGGGATAGTGATGGGAGTGTCCCGACACTCTCATGTTACACCCCTCCTGCGGGACCTGCATTGGCTACCAGTTGCCCTCCGGGTGAGATTCAAGGTGCTGGTTATCACCTATAAAGCCCTACATGGCCTAGGCCCGGGATATTTGGCGGACCATCTGCGGCCAGTGACAGCTCCCCATCACCCGGTGCGTTCCCACAGGGAGGGCCTCCTTGGGGTGCCATCAGCCAGACAATGTCAGCTGGCGACCCCTAGGGAGCAGGCCTTCTCTGTGGGTGCACCTACCCTGTGGAATCAGCTCCCCCTGAGGCTCCGGGTGGCCCCTGACCTTCGCTCTTACCACCATGGCCTTAAAATGTGGCTATTTCGCTTGGCTCAGGGCGGCTTACAATGCGTGAAGCAATAGCCTTCATACTTTTGTATATTTATACAAGGTCAGTTTATTGCCCCCACAAACTGGGTCCTCAATTTACCCACCTTAGAAAGGATGGAAGGCTGAGTCAACCTTGAGCCTGGTGAGATTTGAACTTACAGTAATTGCAGGCAGCTGATGTTAATAACTGTTAATAACAGTGCTTTAGTCTGCTGCGCCACCGGTGCTCTTCTGGAGAGCCCCTTTGGGGAGGGGAAGGCTGTTTTTGCCCTCCCCAGGCTCCTAGAAAGCCTCTGGAGCCTGGGGAGGGCGAAAAACAGGCCCACCGGGCCATCACATGACAAAAGCGGGGGGAGCACAGGAGGGGGGGTCGCATGTATATGCGCAGGGGGGCAGGGCTCATAGAATTATGGGTGTGGACATGCACATGCACGACCACCTCACACTCCCCCCGCTTTTGGCACGGGATGGCAAAAAGGTTAGCCATCACTGGTATATATGCTCAGTTCCCCAAAACAGCACAGTGCAGGAAATGCTTTAAAAAATTCCCTTTTTCTCATTGGGCGACTCATAATCGTGTTACAGGTAGTCTTTGACTTACAGCCGTTCGCTTAGTGGCCGTTCGAAGATACAACAGGACTGATGACCATTTATCACACTTACGACCGTCGCTGCATCCCCATGGTCACACGATTTACATTCAGATGCTTGACAACCGATTCCTATTGAATGGGGGGTCCCTTTTTGAGACCTGACTGGCAAAGTCCATTGGGCAATGGACGACCGTGTGGCTAATTTAAACAACCGCAGTGACTCGCTTAACAAATGTGGCAAGAAAAGTCGTAAAATGGGGCAAAACGTCACTTAACAAATGAGCAACTGCGACCAATTTTAAACCGAATTTTCTGACCAGTACGACGTTTGTACAGACAAGAACCTTGAATAGGGGGAAATCTTAAAATAGGCTGAAATATGCCAGAACTGAGCTAATACGTTATGGCATTTTCGAAGCCCTGGGTTCCGTGTACCCCCCCTTTCCCCCCCGCCCAAAATTCCTTATTTTTAGGCATTGCTGATGTAGTGAAAGATATTTGTTGGTTTTCCTCCATTTTGCCATGACAAACTTGGCAGCTCGTAAGAACTGAGGGAATTTCTTACGCAGCTTTGATGTTTATGCCTCAGGTAACGCACTTTATAACAAACACAGTATGAGTCAGTATAAATACTTTTTGGGTGATTTTTTTTTTTAAAAAAGCAAGTAACAGATTTATTGGGATTTGCCATTGAAAGAGGGTTAGATGTACCCACTTGGGTGCAATTCTGCCAACATAGTCTGCAAAAAGTAATAATCTAGGTATAATACTCTACAGGGAGTACGCAACGTACAACTGAGTGACTGTTCAAAGGGGAAAGTTGCGATACGTCACGTGATGACATATCGTGAGTTTGACACCCCTGATATAGACAGATAGATGGATGGATAGATGATAGGTAGATAGATAGGCAGACAGACAGAAAAGTAGTTAGATAACCCTCATTGTCATTTTTTTACTGTGGTCACAGTGGCGCACATTATAAATGAAATTCTGTTGCCTGTTGTCAAAACTGTACACATAATAAACATACAGATGCTATACACACACACACACACACACACACACACACACACACACCACCTCACAATCCCTTGCAGGGTGGAGTCTGGGCAACTGAATGCAGCTAGGTGATTACCGTCCGGATGCCCTTTCTGATGCGAATGTGATGTTATGTTCAGCAAATACATTCTCATTATGCCCAGAGAAAAATATCTGCCTCTACCTGGGATCGAACTCACAGCCTCCCAATTGTGAGGTGAGAGCTCCACCTCTAGGCCAACAGCACCCCTCCCCCCCCCACATACAGACCCATACCAATAAATACATAATATATATTAATCACTGTCCATCTTGACATCACAGGTACTCCTTGTTACTGAAAACAGGGATTCAAAGAGGCCTCTGGTTTAGATCCCATCAGGCGGACTTACCCAGGGGGCTATTTCAACCCAGATTTGACAGTCAGGACCCTAACGCCCACCCCCAGTCATTTTAGCAAGATGGCACCTAGGCTGCGTTTCTGTGCCCTTTGCATGTGGTCGTATGTTTCTATTTTATGATTGTTCTGTTGAAAACGGGACAAAACCAGAACACCCCGAGTATCGTCTTGCTGAACAATGGTGGCTCACTTCACGACTGCAGCAAGAGATAAAATCGGGTCAGTTGTGTGACCAGCCCACTTTGCCACTGTCACAACAAAGGGGCAGGCTCCATTGTGGTCATAACTCAAGGACTAACCAGACTGCTGCCCGGTGCGAGTGACATTCGTGGTGAGCTGCAGGAATAAGAGATTTACAGGTAAGCAATGGTGTGTAGGAGGGACTCCTGCTTGGGTGGTGGGTTGGATTAGATCAGGGGTCCTCAACCTTTTGGACCTTAGGGACCACTAAGTTCATAATTTTAAATCCTGCAGACCACTAATACGAATTTTTTAAAAAAGTAAAATAATGATCAGAGAACTTCCATTTTATTAATATGAAATGCACCTATTTAATATAACAAAATCATAAATGCTTATTTAATCATAACAAAATCTTTAAAAGATTGTTTAATTGTAACAAAATGATTAAAGTTAGTGTAATTATTACAAAATAATTGAAGCTTATTGAAGTATTACACATTTTTTAGTGTGATATTTGTTCCTGCTTGTTTGAAATAAGTTTATGGGTTTTTGGCTCCAATGACGTTACTGCAAAATGGAGTCTTGTTTTTATTTCAAGCCGAGACCGGTACCAGTTTTAATTACTGTGATAGATGAAAACGTCTTTTCGCACAAATGTTGAAAATTGAATCAAAATTTTCAATGCTATTTCACCCAGCAATGGGTATTCACTTCTTACGGAGAGCCAGAAATGAGTTCTTGATATGGAGAAGTGGAATTTAGCTTTCAGACTGTCGTCGGATGATCGATCGATGAGGTTTTCTTTTTCACGCTTACTTAAATTGCTATCTTCAATGTTTGCTGCAAATGGATCTATTATCCACACATTGCCATGTCTGGGATCTTCCTTCTTTGGGTAATAACGACCAAAAGATTCTGTGAGTGATTATAAGAGCTGTTGGACAATGGTTACCACCTGCCGGCTGATATCCCCTCTCATATGTTCATCAAAATTTGCAAACACCTGCAGATCTTCTCCAGCCAATCACGTTTGCCACAGTAATATTTTCTTTTGAAAAACATTGATTTTACCTCGTAGTGTGAACATGTCCTTAAGTTGTCCTTGCAAAGATACGTTTAGTTCATTTAACAGTGAAAAAAATATCTGCCAGGTATGCAAGCTTGGCTACCCACTCATCGTCGGACAAGAGTTCTTGAAATTTTAGATTCTTTTGCCGGTGGAAAAATAATTTGACTTCTTCGCGCAGGGTGAACAGTCGGGTTAGTATTGTGCCCCTTAACGGCCATCTCACCTCAGCGTGCAGAAGGTGAGTATACTCAGAGCCCATTTCTTCCCAAAGTGCCTCCAACATTCGAGAATGGAGTGCTTTGGGTTGAATTTCATTTACAATTTTAACAACATCTGATAATACTTTGTGTAGTTCTGGGGACATTTCTTTCGTCACAAGTTGCTCATGATGTATAATGCAGTGTGTAGACAAAAGGCCAACATTTTTCACCTTTGCAACAATTCCTGAAAGATGTCCAGTTGTGTTTGCTGCAACATTTGTATATATCCCAATGCATTTTTTCCATTCAATTCCATGTTCCAGGAAATAACTGTTCAGTGCTTCAAAAATCTCAGAGCTAATTGTTCTACCCGGCAAGTCGAGCAAACAAAGTAGCTCTTCCTGCAACTCTCCTTCACGCTCAGTCCTCACAAAACAAAGGAGAAGTGCCTTGTTACTCAAGTCTGTTGCTTCATCAAGCTGGATTGCATAAAATGGAGGGTTTTTTTCACCATTTTTATAACTTGAGTTTCAGTATCTTCAGCCATGCGTTCCATTCTGCACTTGACGGTGATAGCGGACATAGGAATTGCTTTCAGTTTCTGGACCGCCTGCTTTCCCAAAACCTCTTCGCAGGCTTGTAACAGGCAAGGCTTAATGAATTCTTCTCCGATCGTATATGGCTTTTCATTTTTTGCAATCTGAAGCACTACCGGAGAAGAAGCCTTTAATAAAGACTTCTCTTCCAGTGTCATTTTTGTTAAAGCACTTCCTTGCTTTTGCATATTTTCACACATTCTTTGAAAATATTCCAGTGACTTGTTAGCCAAATCCGGGTGTTTTGAGTGCAAGTGTCTTTTGAGTTTTGAAGGTTTCAGAGCATCATAACAAAACTCTCTGAACACACAACGGCTGACACACGGCTGTCTTTAGAAGAGCACATGACGGCCGTGGCCAGGGGGGCTTTTTATCAGGTTCGCCTGATACGCCAGTTGCGTCCCTTCCTGGATCGGGATTCCTTATGTACAGTCACTCATGCTCTCATCACTTCTCGCCTGGATTACTATAACACTCTCTACATGGGGCTCCCCTTGCACCGTTGGGTTCCTGCGCGCAGCCCTCTTCATTGCTCGTGGCCGTTTCCGTAGCTTGAGGATGAGTGCAATCTACAAAAGTAACCAAGATTTCTCTGCAGGCCACCAACATTTTCTGGCGGACGACTAGATGACCTCCAAGGTCCCTTCCAACTCTTAATCTAGAGGTTTGAGGTCCAGGGCTGCATTTAGAAATAGAATAGCAGAGTGGGAAGGGACCTTGGAGGTCTTCTAGTCCAACCCCCTGCTTAGGCAGGAAACCCTACACCGCCTCTCCAGCTGTGCAGCTTTAAGAGGCCTGGACTTCAACTCCCAGAGTTCCCCAGCAAGTCCCTAGACGAACCGACGTGAAAGAAAGGGGGCGTGGTTTTATCCCGCCAGTCGCGGAAAAGCAGCGGGGGGGGGGAACGGCCGTTTACAGCTCGCGCAGCCGAAGACCGGGAGAAGCGCGCATGCGCGAGCTTTCTCCCCCCCCCTTCGTCTCCAGGGGCGGGCGTTTCTTCGCCCCTCGACGCCGCGGATTGGCTCTTCTCTACGCCACCCTCCGCTCGAGGAGGCGATTGGCTGCGCGCGCGCGGGGGGGGAGGAGGAGGAGGCAGGGAGAAAAGGGGCGGGACCCGGTTTCCCCCCCCCCCCTCCCCGTCAGGTGCGCAAGGAGACGGCGACTGACAGAAGCGGCGGCGGCGACGGCCGTCGAGAGGCCTCCCCGCCCATCCCGCCGCACTCTTCCCCAGCGCCGGCCGGAGAAAAGATGGGCCGGGCAAGGCCGCGGCGCTGAGGAGAAGGCCAGGGCGGCGGCGGAAGGGGCGGGGCGCAGGTGAGAAGGGGCGGGGCGAGAGGCGCTTGAGTGACAGGAGCAGCAGGAAGCGACGAGGAGGCTTCGGAGGGGCTGGAGGAAGCGGGGAGCCCATGGAGGCCCGGCGGGGTTGGGGGGCGGCCCGCCCGGGGACGAGACGGCGGCACCGCGGAAGGGCCGGCTCCTGCGGCGGAGGAGCCCGGAAGGAAGGTCTCTGCCGCCGGCCTGGGGTGAGCAGGCAGCCAGGCCCCTGTGGAGAAGGGGGGGGGGCTGGAGATGGGGAGGGGGCGCCTCGCTCCTTCCTCCTTGCAGGTAGAAGGGAAGAGCGGCGGGGGCGGGGGCGGGGGTGGGAGGAGCCCTCTTCCCCATCTCCCTGCAGCCGAGGGGTTTCCTGGTGGTCTCCTTTCCCTGGACTCCCATTTCCTTCGGTGAGCTTCCTGGGACCCTCCCCCTTTTGGGGGGGGCTGATTTCAGGTATGGGAAGACCAGGAGGTGGGAGGGGGCTACCCTTTCTAGGTTGTGGTGGGGTTAAGGTTAGGGCTAGGCCAATTTGTGTGTGTGTGTGGGGGAAACCCCCATGCCTTGGTCCTTCCCCCCAATTTACGACCGCAACAGAGCCTGAAATGTATGTTGTTTCAAAGAGACGTTGGTTAAGGGAGTTGTGCTTCGTTTTACGACCTGCCTTGCCTATGGTCGTTAAGTGAATCGCTGCAGTTAAAGGGCTCGGTGGTGAAGGGAAAGCGAAAGGCCCGGCTGCTGAGGACAGAGGAGCCCCGGAAACAAGGTCTCTGCCTCTGCTTTGGGGTGAGCTGTGTGTGTGGGTCTTTCCGCCTCCAATCGGCTTCGGGGAGCCCGCTCAGCGGAAGAATGGAGGGGCTGGGGGGTAGGAGGTGAACCCTTTTCCTGCTCTATTTGCAGTCCAGGAGTTTCCTGGTGGTCTCCTTTCCCTGGACTCAATTTCCCCGAGGGAGGTTCCTGGGACCTTCCTCCTCCACCCGGACTGATTTCAGGCATGGGAAGGCCAATTTTGAGGTGGAGGAGGTGGGGACTACACTTTGTAGGTTGTGGGTGTGGGGTAGGGAAACCTCCGTGCCTCAGTCCCGTGGCAATTGCCCCTACAGGCAGACTTCGACTTACGACTGCAACGGAGCCGGAAACCTATCTTGCTAAAAGAGACGTTAGTTGACGGAGTTTGGGTCCGTTTTATGATCTTTTTGCCTATGGTTGTTAAGTGAATTGCTGCAGTTAAGTTAGTTGTCTCATTGGTTAAGTGACCACGGAAGGCCTGCCGTCTCTGCCTCTGGGCCTGGGGCGAGCTGGCAGCCCAGCGCTCAGGGCGGGGGGTGGGGAGGTCTTGGTCTTTCCGCCTCTGATGGGCTTCAGGGACCCCGCTCAGCATTAGAGTGGAGGGGCTGGGGAAGGGAGGAGCCCTCTCTCTGGTCTACTTGCAGCCCAGGAATTTCCTGGTGGTCTCCTTTCCCTTTCTCCTTTCAAGCTTGCTGAGACCCTCCCCTTTTCTGGGCTGATTTCAGGCATGGGAAGGCCAATATGGGGGAAGGGGAGGGTGCTCCACTTCCTGCACCTTTTCTAGGTTGTGGTGGGGGGGAAGCCCCCGTGCCTCGGTCCCCTCTCAATTGCCCCTACAGGTAGTCCGCGGCTGAAGTCTGCAATGGAGCCGTCAATTTATCTTGCTAAAGGAGATGTTGGTTAAGGGAGTTTTGCCCCCATCTTGAGACATTTCTTGCCATCGTCGTTAAGTGAATCACTCCAGTTCTTAGACGAGTGACAGGGTGATTAAGTGAATCTGGCTTCCCCCGTTGAATTGGCTGGCGAAAGGAGAATCATGTGACACGGACACCCCGCCTTGGGACACTGCGACTGTCATAAATATGGGCCAATTGCCGAGCATCTGAATTTTCATCACCTGGACCGTGAAGGACGCTGCAATGGTCGTAAGTGTGAAAAATGGTTGTAAGTCTCTCTTTTTTTTCAGGGACGTTGTAACTTTGGACGGTCACTAAATGAAGTGTTGTAAATCGAGGATTGCCTGTATCGGCAGTGCGCTCTGTTGGGGTGGCCTTGAGTTTGTCCTGGCGCTGCCTCCTCACCCCACTGGTTTCTGCCCATCTGCTTTGTTATGGGGGGGGGGGACGACATGACTGGGTCTCTGAGGATGGAGACCCCTGGCAAAGGTGCTTTCTCTGCTGTGGCTTATGGAACAGGCATCGCTTGAGAGATGGTGGTTTTCAGGAAGGCAGTGAAGATCTGGTCCTGGGTTCAGGTGATTGATGGAATGGCTTGGGGTGCTTGGCAGATGATGGTAGCAATGTACATGGCTGTAAAGTTCCCAGAATTCCCCAGCTGGCATTTGTGGACTTCAGCTCCCAGAATTCCCTGGCCGGCATTTGTGGACTTCAACTCCCAGAATTCCCTGGCCGGCATTTGTGGACTTCAGCTCCCAGAATTCCCCAGCTGGCATTTGTGGACTTCAACTCCCAGAATTCCCCGGCCGGCATTTGTGGACTTCAGCTCCCAGAATTCCAAGGCTGGCATTTGTGGACTTCAACTCCCAGAATTCCCCGGCCGGCATTTGTGGACCTCAGCTCCCAGAATTCCCCAGCTGGCATTTGTGGACTTCAGCTCCCAGAATTCCCTGGCTGGCATTTGTGGACTTCAGCTCCCAGAATTCCCTGGCCGGCATTTGTGGACTTCAACTCCCAGAATTCCCCGGCCGGCATTTGTGGACTTCAGCTCCCAGAATTCCAAGGCTGGCATTTGTGGACTTCAGCTCCCAGAATTCCCCGGCCGGCATTTGTGGACTTCAGCTCCCAGAATTCCCTGGCTGGCATTTGTGGACTTCAGCTCCCAGAATTCCCCGGCCGGCATTTGTGGACTTCAGCTCCCAGAATTCCCTGGCTGGCATTTGTGGACTTCAGCTCCCAGAATTCCCTGGCCGGCATTTGTGGACTTCAGCTCCCAGAATTCCCCAGCTGGCATTTGTGGACTTCAACTCCCAGAATTCCCCGGCCGGCATTTGTGGACTTCAGCTCCCAGAATTCCCCAGCTGGCATTTGTGGACTTCAACTCCCAGAATTCCCCGGCCGGCATTTGTGGACTTCAGCTCCCAGGATTCCCCAGCCTGCATTGAAGTCCACAAATGCCGGCTGGGGAATTTTGGGAGTTGAAGTCCACAAACTCCCAGAATTCTCCAACCGGCATTCTCCAACCGGCAACCGGACTTCAACTCCCAGAATTCCCGGGCCAGCCACGCTTGAAATCCACAGATCTTAACAGTTTGCAAGGTTCGAAAGCCTTTAAATTGTCTTTTAAAAGACTTTAATTCCACTCATCTCTTCCTTCTGGTGGATGGGTAACTATATGCATTGGTTGAATAAAAAAAGAGAAATAGAAGGGAGAAGCCATGTTTGACGGGATCGGCTCCAAGGCCTGGCTGCCCAAGTTGTCGTAACGGACCACGTTACAGCCATTACTCTGTTTGCTCTTCAGGAAGTTACGCAAGACTCGTTTCCTGGCACACACACACACACACCCCACATATCTGTTGTGCTCAGGAGGCGCACAAGGAAAGTTTGGCCAGGCCACCTGATGGATCATTTGACCCGGTGTTTCTCGGCAGCGGCAACCCTTAAAATGGCATGGACTTCAGCTCCCAGAATTCCTTCTGGGAATTAGTCCACTCACTTTAAAGATGCCACGGTTGCAAAACATGGATGTAGCCCGTGCTCCAAGAGGGGGGAGGGCTCGGGGGCTTCCAGAAAACCCACAAAAACAAGCTACAGGTAGTCCTCAAATAGCAACAGCTCATTTGAAGTTACGGCGGATTCGCTTATTCGCCATGTTGCTCACTTAACGACTGCTGTGATCCACTTAACAGTGGCAAGAAAAGTTGTGAAACGGGAGCAAAACTGCCTTAACAGCCTTCTTGCTAGCAGCAGAAAGGATAGAACCGTGATGGTGAACCTATGGCACGCGTGCCACAAGTGGCACGCGGAGCTATATTGGTGGGCACTCAGGCTGAGCTCCGGGGCACATGCGTGTGCCGGCCAGCTGATTTTCAGGCCTTCTGGGCCCACAGAAGTCAGGAAACACGCTGTTTCTGGCCTCCCTCAGGTTTTGGGAGAGTGTGTATGAGGAAGGCCCGTTTTTTGCTCTCCCAGGCTCCAGAGCCTTTCAAGGAGCCTGGGGAGGGCAAAAACGGCTTTCCCCAGCCCTTTGGAGGCCCTCCGGAGGCTGGAAAAGGATCCTTTCCCAACTTCCGGTTCCACCGGAAGTCCAGTGGCCCACCATGCCATCGCATGCAGGGGGAGTGCAGGGGATCATGCGTGTATGTGCGGTAGGGGGTTTGCGTGTGCATTCATGGGGGCAGGGCACATAGAATTATGGGTGTGGGCACGCAGGCGCGCGAACCCCCCCCGCTCCCCCCGCTTTTGGCACTTGATGGCAAAAAGGTTAACCATCACTGGGATAGAAGGATGGGGAGGAGATTCAAAGGGGGGCGCCAGTTTTGGTCACCACACTATAAATAAAGATGTTGAGACTCGAGGGTTTCCTGCTTGGGCCAGGGGGTTGGACTAGATGACCTACAAGGTCCCTTCCGACTCTGTTATTCTGTTAAATGACAGCTTGCTTCATGCGGTGGTTAACTCTTCTTTTTATTGGTGTTTGCGCTGGTTTCTTTGATCCTTAAACAGGGAGATGATGTTCCCTTCAGGCGTACGTGGATTCCGCAGGCAGGATGTTTGAGGATGCCCAGTTTTGCTAACCGTGTTTGCCCTCTTAACAAAATGAAAGGCGGTACGAATTCAGCGCTTTGCTCTCTTTGACTGTCAGCCCGGAGCCAATTCGTGCCATCTGGTGCTGGGAAGCATATCGCACGGCGGCTGGTTTATTTTGTCCCTTGGATCGATCGGTTGTGCCGTCCTGGGTTGCTCACGCGATTCTCCCCTTTTGCGGCGTTTCCGACAAGCCCCGTCAATGGTTCACTTAACAACCGTGTTAGTCATTTAAGAGCTGTGGCGATTCACTTAACAAATGTGGCGGGGAAGGTCGTGGGGCAAAACTCGCTGAACCCGTTTCTCATCTTGTCGCATAAATTTTGGGCTCATCTGCGGTTGTAAGTCGAGGACTACCTGTGATTAATTAATTAAAATTTAATAAATAAAGGAATTGGCACAGGCCTTGTTTCATATCCTCTCTCTGTCTTTCTCTTTCTCTTTTTCTTTCTCTTTCTCTTTTTCTCTCTTTTTCTCTCTCTTTCTTTTTATTTTTTCTCTTTCTCTTTTTCTCTTTTTCTCTTTTTTTCATTCTTTCTCATTTTCTTTCTCTTTATTTTTTTCTCTTTCTTTCTCTTTCTCTTTTTCTCTTTTTCTCTCTCTTTCTCTTTCTCTTTCTCATTCTCATTTTTCTCTTTCTCTGTACTTCTCTCTTTCTTTATTTTTTTATTTCTCTCTCTTTCTCATTCCCTCTTTTTCTTTATTTCTATCTCTCATTCTTTTTCATTCTCTTTCTCTAATTCTCACTTTCTCGCTCATCTTTCTCATTTTCTCTCTTTCTACTTCTCACTTTCTCTCTTTCTCTTTCTCGTTTCCAGCTTATCATGAACCTGCTGTCTGGCTGCTGAACCCAGCGTCCCCCCGTTGCCATGACAACAGGTGACTGCTGCCACCTCCCCGGCTCGCTGTGTGACTGCCCGGGCAGTGCCACATTGTCCAAGTCCGTAGAAGATTCGGATCTCGGGCGCCCCCAGTACGTTACCCAAGTCACAGCCAAGGACGGCCGACTGCTCTCAACAGTCATCAAAGCCCTGGGCACCCAGAGGTGAGGCTGGTTCAATCTTTGGTTAGAGCTGGGGCAGCGGGGCGGGGCGGGGTGGGGGGGATGTTGCCAACCAGAGAGCCAAGCAACGAGCAGGATTTGGATGGGCACCTCCAATGGTATAACAGTTGGAAGGAAAATCCCTCTGGTTCAGTTTCAAGCTGAGAGAAAGACACTGGAGATAACATGGAGGCTAATTGGAAAGAAGGACCAGGGGAGACATGATAGCCGTCTTCCAATATCTCAGGGGCTGCCCCAAAGAAGAGGGAGTCAAGCTATTCTCCAAAGCCCCTGAAGGCAGGACAAGAAGCCATGGGTGGAAAATAATCAAGGAGAGAAGCAACCTAGGAGGAATTTCCTAAAAGTGAGAACAATTAATCAGTGGAACAACTTGCCTCCAGAAGCTGTGAATGCTCCAACACTGGGAGTTTTTAAGAAGAGGTTGGACAACCCTTTGTCTGAAGTGGTGTAGGATTTCCTGCCTAAGCAGTGGGTTGGATTAGAAAACCCGCAAGACCCCTTCCAACTCAGTTATTCTATTGTATGTGGCCTCCGAGTCAAAGAGAACCGCTGTCCGTCAGCCCCATGGGGGTTCAGTCACGTGGCCACATCGGGATGATCAAGGCTTAGCGTAACCCCAAAAGAAAAGGGCGTAGGGTGCCAATTACTTGAGTGCCTTGACTTTACCCCTTTGCGTGCAACAAGGATGGTCAAATACCCTGAGCAGATCAGTCCATTGTTAGTTTAACACTAGACAACCTATGACTTGTTGGGTCCTTGTTTCACAGGTGTTTCCTTACTTGAACAAAGAAAGAAGAGTGAGCCTAGATGGGCAAAAAAAGGAGCAGGGGGAGCAGGATTGACTCCCTGCAGGCTTCCCCACTGACTCTCCCTATGGGGAAGCCTGCAGGCAGCATTTGAAAGGGCGGCCGCCTGAAGCAGACACAAGCTTGCCGAATTTCAGTCGCACCAGGAGGGATGGGTCCCAAATTTTGGATATGCTCTTTAAGTTAGCCCAGGTTTGAAGTATAGTTAGTCCTTGACGTAACGACAGTTCGTTTAGTGACCGTTCGAAGATACAATGTCACAGAAAAATAGTGACCACTTACGACCCTTTTCCACACTGCAGCATCCCCATGGTGACGTGTTCAGAATTTGGATGCTTGACCAGAATTTGGTTCATATTTATGACGGTCGCAACATCCTAGGGGAGGGGAGTGTCTGTCACGTGATCCTCTTTTGCGACCTTCTGACAAGCAAAGTCCATGGGGAAGAAGCCAGATTGACCGAACAAAGAAGTGTCCGGGATTTAGGCTTTTTTTCTGAAGCTCTGTTTGGAGGCTTTTTTTCCTGAAGCTTCTTTCAGAGGCTTTTATTCTTGAAGGACTATCTGTACTCTGTTCAGTCTCCTTTCTTTGGTATTGGTATGTAGATTAATCTCTTCCGATCTGTTGGTTATTCTCCAGATTTGTTAGCATAGTTTGGTTAGAACTTTTACTGATTCTTGTTTTGTTGCTTGCCATATTATTTTAGATAAAAGCCTTTCGGAGGCTTTTTTTTCTGAAGCTTCTTTCAGAGGCTTCTTTCAGCCTCTGAAATCTCCATTTGTGAGGCTGGGCACGGCTACATTCAGGGTATAAGACGCACCCAGGTTTTCACCCTCTTTTTTAAGGTGCGTCTTATGCTATGAAAAACACAGTAATTAAAAATAAAAGTTCTTTCACTTCCTCCCAACAATCAGTCCCATGGACCAATCAGGATACAGTCCAGTTGCTATGAGACTCCAGCCCCTCCTTTGGGAAGCCTGGTGGGAATGTCCTTGGTTCCCAAGAGAAAGTTTTTTGTTTTGGCTACAGCACCCCCAGCTGTCTCTACTCCCCCCTCCCTTTCCCACAGCCCCAGTTGTGGCAGCACTGAAGGGTGGCAATGGCCGCCGCCAGGTCAGCTTCAGGGTCAAAACCAGGTTATTAATTTAACTGCAGGGAAGAAAAGCCGTAAAACAGCACAAAACCGGCTTAAGAAATTTCTCCCTTAGCAAGGTAAATTCCGGGCTCCGTTGTGGGTCGTAATCCAAGGACTGCCTGCACATTGATTCCAAAAATCCCTGGCCTAGGATGGGCTCTTTCAGCCAGGGAAAAACAGAAGAATTTGAGCAGCTGAATAAATCAATGCACCCAACTGGAATTTGGCGCTGGCTTCTGTCGGTGTCGGCCAGACGAGGGTGGGCTTTCTCAGCCCAGGGGTGAAAGGCTTTTTTCAAGCAAGGTTGCGACACTCTTCCCACCAGGGACGGGAAAACTCTCCTCCGTTTCTCCTGGAGAATCCGCTTGTGATTTTCTTACTTTGATCCCCCTCCTTTCCCCCCCCTCCCTTTCCAGCGATGGTCCGATCTGTCGAATCTGCCATGAAGGTGGAAACGGGGAGGGCCTGCTTTCACCCTGCGACTGCACGGGCACCTTGGGCACCGTCCACAAGAGCTGCCTGGAGAAGTGGCTTTCTTCCTCCAACACCAGTTACTGCGAGCTTTGCCACACGGAGTTTGTGGTGGAAAGGCGGCCCCGGCCTCTGACGGAGGTGGGTATGTCTCCCCTTGGCTGCTACCGAGAGGGAAAGTCTTTGGGGGGTGGGGATGGTGTGTGTGTGTGTGTGTGTTTGTCACATGTGAGGAGAGAGTTCTCTTGACCCATTCCTTCGACGGGTCGGAGGAATCGGAACAGCCTCTTGACGCCACCCATCGCAGTATTCTTCCGGGTGGAGTGAGGAGGAGGCTGGGGAGGAACATGGGCCAGTCCTGGAGTCTGAGGAAGGCCCAGACGAGGGCCCTTCATCAGAGGCAGAGATGGGGCCAGGGCTGGATGACAGGTATCAACTGCCTTCAGAGTCAGACATTAGTGAGGCAGACGAACAGCTGGAGCCTGTTCCCAGTGTGCGCATGCGCAGAGTTGCCAGACAAAGGGAATAGCTAAAGAACAAGGGTCGACTTGGGAGTAAGGCCTGGAGATGTTTGGCCCCTCCCATAAGGCTTAAAAAAGGAGCAAAGGCACTTAGGCCTTTTTGGCAGGAAAGCAAAGTTGCTAACTCTGTTTCCAGTCGGCACCCCTTGTTTGTTTCTGAACTTTGTGGGTCTTTGCCAAGTAAAGCCTTTGGCAGGGTGTCAAAGAAAATAAAGGTTGGTGATTATCCCAGAGGACTTCTTCCGAAGGATTTGTTTTGCAACTAATTGGGACTCAGCTGGGAATGAACGTAATTCTCAGCTGTTACAATAAAATAGGTTTGTTTGGGACTAATTTGTGTCTTGTAATGACTCAGTAAGCCGAGGTCACAACGGCAATGACCTGAGAGATGCCCCCTCTCAGACCAATGTCGGGCATGTGGAACCAGTCTTGGACAGGACACATCGGCAGGAGGAGGCACCTGTGTGAAGATTTGGCCACTTGAATCCTTCCTCCTGCCTCCCTGCCCCCCATTTCAACTCCCCCCCCCCCCCCGATGTTCTCCTTCATCTCAACATCTGAAGAAGATATTGAGACTTTAGAAAGAGTGGAGAGAAAAGCAAGAAAGAGGATTGGGGGGGGGGGCTGGAGGCTAAAACACGCGAAGAATGGTTGCAGGAATTGGGAATCTCTAATCTAGTGAGAAGAAGGACCAGGGGGGACATGATAGCAGTCTTCCAATATTTGAGGGGCTGCCACAAAGAAAGGGGGGGGGTTGTCAACCTCTTCTCCAAGGCAGGAGAAGAAGCAATAGATGGAAGCTAATCCAGGAGGGAAGCAGGCTTGAAATAATGAGGATTTTTCTGAACAGAACAATTAATCAGACTTGTTTCCAGAAATTGTGGGTGCTCTATCACTCAAGGCTTTTAAAAAGAGAGTGGACGGCCATTTTGTCTGAAATGGGAAAGGGTCTCCCGCTTGTGCAGGGAAGGCTGGACTAGAAGACCTCCGAGGTCCCTTTGAAATGTGTTATCCGATGTTCTCTTTGTCCTCCCGCTGCAGTGGCTGAGGCACCCCGGGCCCCGTAACGAGAAGCGGACGCTGTTCTGTGACATGGCCTGCTTCCTCTTCATCACCCCGCTGGCGGCCATCTCGGGCTGGCTCTGCCTACGGGGCGCCCAGGACCACATGCAGTTCAACAGCCACCTGGAGGCCATCGGCCTCATCGCCCTGACCATCGCCCTTTTCACCATCTACGTCCTCTGGACTCTGGTCAGTGCTCACAGGCTCGGCTGGCCTGCCTCACCCTTCCGATACGGTCAGTTGCGCCCTTCAGGAAGGGCCTCGGCTTTCCGCCTGCAATTCCTGAGAGTTCCCGGGAAGGAAGCCTTAAAGAGCCATTCTGGCCTACCCTGGCTGGGACCCCTCTTTGGCCTGGCTGTGCTTGCCGTGGTGAAGCTGCAAGGGACAGAGCTGGGTCAGGAGAGCGATTTCTACATTCACGGGGAGCTTAAGAGGTCCAGTTTCCTTGGTTTTCGTCCACTGGAAGGACGGTCAGCAATTAAGACAGTAGCTGGCAGGGTTCCATAGCAGATATAATTCCGAGGCAGTCTAGGTCGGATGTATACATGTGCATGGCGAGAAAAATTAATCTTGCGAGTTGTCCAGATGGATGGCATAAGGCAATAATGGCTAATGGGAGGGGGTTGTGTGTGCACGTGCCCACACCCATTATTCAATGCCCCCTATGACACACCCTCACACACATGCACACGTGACCCCCCCCCAGTTCTGTCTCCCCCCCCCCCCCCGCTTTTGGCATGCAACGGCAAAAAGGTTAGCCATCATTGCCCTATGCCATCCATCTGGACAACTCGCAGATAGAGCCTCAGATAGCTCAACCAGCTAAATAGTCTGTTATTAACATCCAGCTGTCTGCAATTACACCAGTTCGAGGCTCAAGATTGACTCAGCCTTCCATCCTTTCTAAGGTAGGTCAATTGAGGACCCAGTTTGTGGGGGCAATAAGCTGACTTTGTATAATATATATATATATATATATATATATATATATATATATATATATATATATATATATATATGCATCATTCTTTATGCCAGGCTTTTCCTACGTAAATCGAGATGTTTCACAGCCATAGTACAGTGAAATCTCATTCACCAGTTTCTAGGCTTTCTCAAACATTAAAGCAGCATTTTGCTGTCTGTTTGGAGATTTGGGAGAGACTGAGATAGATCTATTTCTGGCTTATTTGCCTTCGTCAGCCAGCCACGCCCCCTTTTCATGACTTCGCCTTGTAACGGTCAAATATTTATTTTATTTTATTTTCGTAGGCTTTTATGTGCATCATTCTTTATGCCAGGCTTTTCCTACGTAAATCAAGATGTTTCACAGCCATAGTACAGTGAAATCTCATTCACCAGTTTCTAGGCTTTCTAATTTGATTTACGTAGGAAAAGCCTGGCATAAAGAATGATGCACATAAAAGCCTATGAAAATAAAATAATACACACACACACACATACTCAAAAGTATGAAGGCTATTGCTTAATGCCTTGTAAGCCGCCCTGAGTCTCCGGAGAAGGGCGGCATATAAATCTAATTTTAAAAAAAAATGAGGTAACCGGTGGGCCCAGAAGGCCTGTTTTTCACCCTCCCCAGGCTCCAGGGGCTTTCTTGGAGCCTGGGAAGGGCGAGAACAGCCTCCCTCCAGAGGTCCTCCGGAGGCCAGAAACCATTTCCTGAATTCTGGTGGGCCCGGAAGGCCCAAAAATCAGCTGGCCGACGTGAGCATGCGTGCTGGAGCTGAGTTAGGGGAATGCTGACATGCCTACAGATATGGCACGCGGGCCTAGGGGAACAAAGGTAACAACATTCGTGCTTCAGCTCCCTTCATTTCGGCCTCCGCACCCATTTTCCAAAAGCAGTATAGGAGGTTTTTCAGTGGACCGGAGACGGGGTGGTTTCGCGTGCTGCCTGCATCCCGTGGATGGAGCTTCTTGCGGCCCAGTTTCTGGCATGCTGCGGCCCAGTGCCTGTTCACGGACTGGGGTGTGTGTGTGTGTCAAGGACCCTCTGTGTATGTGATTTGGGTCTATCCTCCCCTTTGGGTCATTTTTCAGATCGTGTCACCTTCGGGGGGGCTCCGGGGGAGTCAATCTTGTTCCTTGACCTCGACTGAACCTCCCTGCTTTCGAAGGACAGGACAAGCTGGGCTAACTTTCGCTTTCTCCCACTGCTGAATCCCCCCCCCGCCCTCCCCCCAAAAAGACCCCACACATCTGACTGGCTTTACGGCTAGGCTTTACGGGAACGTGGCTTAGGCCCGGGGTACTTACAGGACCACCTCCTGCCTTCCTCCCACCGTCCAGTGCGCTCCCATAGAGTGGGCCTCCTCCGGGTGCCATCAGCCAAGCAATGTCGGGGGAGGGCTTTCTCTGTCGGAGCCCCGACCCTCTGGAATAGTCTGCCCACCGACCTCAGGACGGCCCCCGACCTCCTCTCCTTTCGCCGGGAATTAAAGACATGGCTGTTTAAAGAACATTACGATCGTGGAGTTATATAGTCTTTTTAGAATGATTTTAATGGATTTTAATGCGTTTTAATTGTGTTTATTGTGATTTGTATTTATGATTGTTTTTGTAAGCCGCCCTGAGTCCTTGGGGAGAATGGCGGCATATAAATCACATAAATAAAATAAATAAATAAATAAACGCCTCCCACTCTGAGATGCGTAAGGAAGTTCCTGAAATCGCTCTAAACACGGGATAGAAAAGGCTCCATGGCGGAGTCAAAGCTGGGAGCTATAGGGCAGCAGCATCCTTACCCCGGAGGCCTTTGCAAGCGTGGGGCTGCAGCAGGGGTTTTCTCCAGCTTGGGGAAAGCAAATACCTCCCAATATTTATTTTTGTTTTTAATTTAATATCGGCCCCCACCCTCCCAATCCTTTCGGCTTTAGGGAAGGGAATCCACTTCTTTCTATTCATCCCAGCCTTTGAGAGATACCATGTTGTATTTTAAACTGTTTTTTTTTTTTTTGGAGGGCGGGGAGACGCTGCAGTTAACACCGCGGCATGGTAAATACTAATTATCTACGTTGGAAACGGGTAAGGTAGTCCTTGACATACAGCCGTTCGTTGAGTGGCCATTCAGAATGACAAAGGCGTTGGGGGTGGGGGGAAAGGGACTGATCGTTTTACGATCAAAATTTGGATACTTGGCAAGTGGCTCGTCTTTATGGCGGTCGCAGCGTCCTGTGTGTGTGTGTGTGTGTGTGCTACAATCCAAGCCAAGTCAATGGGGGGGGACCCAGATTCCCTTCACTTGCAGAGATTCACTGAATGACGGTGGGCTGGAAAGGTCGCATCAGGGGGCCAAAACTCACTTCGCTAGGGTCTCGCTCAGCAACCATAAATTTCGGGGCTGAGTTTGCAGGTCATAAGATGAGGACCACCTAGGCTGAAATCGGAGCTCGGGGATGGGGTGGGGGCAGGTGCCAAAGCTGCTGCAGGCCCCTGCCCTCCCTCACCTTGTGCTTCCTTTCCTGTCTCTTCCCCCACCCCCCCATCGCCCCTTTTCATCCAGGTGTCTTTCCGCTACCACTGCCAGCTCTATTCCGAATGGCGAAGGACCAACCAGAAAGTCCGGCTGATGCTTCCCGACGCCAGGAACCCGTCTCCCGTCCCGCACTCCCTGCTCTCTGCCAAGCTGCTGAAGAAGAAAGCCGACGAGACCACCGTATGAGCCAGGCTGGCGCTGGTTCCCCCCCCCACCAAAACAGCGGAAGGGAGGAAGAGGAAGAAGAGAAGGACCACTCGTCAGAACATTTTGCCAGCCCAACTGGAAGGGAGCTTGTCGTCTGTCCGTTCATTGGTCAAGCACCTCTTCCCGCTCCCCCCCGAAAGACAACCAATTCCCGGGTGTGTGCAATGGGACAGGGGAGGCGGCGTGCCATGGGCGCCCGTCGGCCCCGCTCCGTCCTCAAGGACCAGTGGGGGGAGAGGAGATGACCTCTCCCTCGATCCTTGTAACTATCTTATATTATAGTACCTTAATTATTGTTGTAATTATAATTTTATGACTGTTTTTGGTTTCCTCTGTTATGTTCAGGGCCCTTTTCCTGGACATCACTGTGAAAAGGTGCAGGGTTTCCTTCCCTGGAGGGGCAGGGGTCCCGTCCCTCCCCCCTCCCGAGGGTCCAGCCCTTGTTCAGAGACACGGACGGGCATTTAAAAAGCAAAGCCGCTTGTCCTACTCCGAGAGGGAATTGAGGCTCTTTGGACCAAAAGCGAGGCGGGGTCCCCTATCACCTCTTCTCCTCCCGCGCTGACTCTCTCTCTCTGCTCCTTTCATATTTTTGCACTATATAGATGGGGGTGGGGGCAGCGTTGTCTTTTCCCCTCCTTAGTTTCCCACCCTAGAGGACCCCGCGCTTCTGAGAACGGATTTGCATCTAAACATCCCAGGAGGAGTTTAAAAAAAAAACAAAAAATAACAACCCCAAGAGAAAACAAACTGCCGGCCAACCGGAGCGTATCTTCTTCTTATTATTATTTTTTTTTTAAATAAACGCCGTAACCATCCGGCCTACAGAAATAACAGCCACAGGGGGTCTTGAACTCTTAATCTTGCCTGAACGTACGACGTGCTGATCTGTCAACCGGAGTTGCTGTTGTCATTGGCTTTTCACTTGATTGGGCTAGCCTGGTGCCTCGAACCATAGCTGAACCATTTAGGTGGCCGGGCTTAGAGACTGAGATTTTCGTGGATCAGAATTACCATCCAACTTCGGGTTGGATCCAGCCTTCTTGTTGAGCTTCATGGAAAAGAGGCAGTTTTGGTTCGGAGGCTGCCCCACAAGACTGGGCCCCCAACACACAGAACATAGAATCCGACGGCTGGCAAGGGGCCTTGGAGGTCTTCTAGTCCAACCCCCTTCTCAAATCAGGAGACCTTGTACCATCTCAGTCAAAGGGTTGTCCAGTCTATTTTTGAAAACCTCCAGTGATGGAGTAGCCACTGCTCCAAGATAATAATCCACTGGTTAATTGTTCTCACTATCAGAAATCTATCCCTTTACTTGGATCTCTTTTTAGCAATAGCACTTCTGTACCACTTCACGGTGCTTTTACAGCCCCCTCTAAGCGGTTTACAGAGTCAGCCTCTTGGGTCCTCACTTTACCCACCTCGGAATGACAGAAAGCCGAGTCAACCGCGAGCCGGTCAGGATCGAACTGCTGGCAGTTGGCAGAGTTAGCCTGCAATGTTTCATTCTAACTACGTCGCCACCAGGGCTCCTACAAGAGAAAGAAAGGAAGGAAGAGAAAGAAAGAAAGAAAAAGAAAGAAAAAGGGAGGAAGGAAGGAGAGGAAAGAAGGAGGGAAAAAAGGAAAATGAGAAGGAGCAGCAGAGAAAGGAAAAAATGGAGAAAAGGAAGGAGAGGGAAGAAAAGAAAAGGGTGTGAAGGAAGGAGAGGAGGTCAAATATAACACTAGTACTTAGATTTATATACTGCTTCACAGTGCTCTAAGCAGTTTACAGAGTCAGCCTATTACCCCTTCCTTCCTTCCTTCCTTCCTTCCTCCCTCCCTTCTTTCCTTCCTTCCTTCCTTCTTTCCTTCCTTCCTTTCCTTCCTTCCCTTCCCTCCTTCCCACTTAGCTCTTAGACTTAAATTTATTTATTTATTGATTTTATAATATTTATATGCCGCCCTTCTCCCGAAGGACTTGGGGCGGCTCACTGCAATAAAAACAAAACAATAATGCTAAAATCCAATTAAAATCCCCAAATTAAAACTATAGCACCCAAACAGATCAGAAGATTTGCTGAAAAAGCCATGTCTTCAGGTCACTGCAGAAAAAGCGGAGGTTGGGCCGTCCGGAGCCCAGTGGGTAACTCGTTCCAGAGGGTCCGTGCGGCCACAGAGAATGCCCTCATCCTGGGCGCCACCAGCCGACATTGTCTGGCTAATGGCACCCGGAGGAGGGCTGTCCCATATGAGCGCACTGGGCGGTGGGAGGCCGGCAGGAGGTGGTCCTGCAAATACCCTGGGCCCATGCCATGAAGGGCTTTATAGGTAAGTACCAGCACCTTGAAGCGGATCCGAAGGACCACCGGCAACCAGTGCAGCTCACGCAGGAGTTGCAGGAGCCAGAAAAGCTAATACGATCCTGGGTTGCATAAACCGAGGCATAGAATCAAAATCACGTGAAGCCTTAGTATCACTTTAAAAAGCCTTATTTATTTATTTATTTAATTTATTTATTTATTTAGTGTATGGCTGGTCACACACAATATTAAAACACTTCATTTTTACAGGTTAAAAACAATTAAAACAATTTTAAAAAGCAGTAAGAAAACCTAAAAGGAAAACAGAAATAACATTTCAAAGTTTGATGTCGAGTTTGGAGATCCAGTCAGTAGCTGCTGTTGTTATGCAGAGGAAGTTCCTAGAATCTCCTGGATACCTTCTGTTAGGGCATCCCCTCACTATATGCTGGATAGTCTGTCGGGGGGCCCCGCAATCCCGTTGTGCTGAAGGCGTCTTTCCCCATTTACACAAGAAGTCAGCACACACCCCATGAGTTGTTCTAATTCTATTATATGTCACCCATATGTGTCGGGGTAGGCTAAATCCTGGCGGTATACTACTAGGACTGATATGCTCAGACACATCTTGGGGGGAACACCTACTCCATTGTCTCCATCCACTTTTGTGTGGTGTTCTGATCGGCCATCAACTTAAGCGCTGTCAATTGGTGGATTTCTTGACTTTAATCGGCATCTTAAGAGATCAGGAATGTATCCATGTATGGGTCGAGAGGAATTTAACAGGATCTTACTATACTCTCGAATGAGAGCTTCTTGTGGTCGTAAATGCAGGGGAAGTATGTGACTAAGAACTGGTAACCAGTAACTAGGTGTAGATTTTATGCACGTGAAGCCTTAGTAAGGCCACAGCTGGAATACGGCATCCAGTTTTGATCACCACGTTATAAAAAAGATGTTTAGACTTTGGAAAAAGGGTAGAGAAGAGCAATTGATGATTAAGCCTGAATAGCGTAGGGGGCTAATGCCTCCTACTAAAAGCAGTAATTAACATCCAGCTGCCTGCAATTTCTGCGAGTTCAATCCTAGCCAGGCTCAAGGTCGACTCAGCCTTCCATCCTTTCTAAGGTGGGTAAATTGAGGACCCAGTTTGTGGGGGCAATAAGCTGACTTTGTATAAATATACAAAAGTATAAAGGCTATTGCTTAACGCATTGTAAGCTGCCCTGAGTCTCCAGAGAAGGGCGGCATACAAATCTAATTAAAATAAATAAATAAATAAAGGCCTGGAGTCTAAAATATATGAAGAACGGTTGAAAAATTTGCGTCTGGCTAGTCTAGAGAAAAGAAGGACCAGGGGAGACAGGATAGCAGTCTTCCAGTATTTGAGGGGCTGCCCCAAAGAAGAGGGAGGTCCACCTATTCTCCGAAGCCCCTGAAGGCAGGGCCAGAAGCAACGGAGGGAAACTCATCAAGGAGAGAAGCAACCTGGAACGAAGGAGAAACTTCCTAACAGTGAGGACAAGTAACCAGCGGAACAGCTTGCCACCAGAAGCTGTGGGTGCTTCATCAATGGAGGCTTTTAAGAAGACACTGGATAACCATTTGTCAGAAATGGGATAGGGTGTCCTATCCCATTTCAAAGGGTTGGACTAGATGACCTCCAAGGTCCCCTAGGATTAAATTGTTCTGTTAGGAATTTTCTCCTTAATCCCAGGTTGCTTCTCTCTTTGATCAATTTCTTCAGGAGCTTTGGAGAAGAGGTGGACTCCCTCTTCTTTGGGGCAGCCCCTCAAATACTAGATCATTGCTAACATGTCATCCCCGTTCTTCATATGTTTTAGCCTCCAGTTCCCTCATCCTCTTCTCTGCACTCTTTTTGTTTTTTTTAATAATGAGGTGAGACCACGTTGGCTGGGGAATTCTGGGAATTGAAGTCCACTCCCTTCCCCGCCCAGAGCGACGGTCGTCAGAGATGCTTGCTGTCGCTCAGGGGACATCAGAGGCCGCAACTTCCGGTGGCGTGCTGTTTCTTACTATTAGGCAGCTACGGCAACGCTGACGTCATGGGGTGGGAAGAAAGGGCGGGGCTAGAAGGCGTGGCACCAGGGCGCCGGTTTTTTTTTTTCCGTCTTCCCCCAACTCCCTCTCTCATTGGTCCGCCTGTGAGGCGATCAAAAGCGGGAGGGCTGGGCGTCGCCGACGCAGGCGCAGTTAGCTTCCGCGAGCTCGCTTGAGAAGGAAATGGCGGCGGTCGTCTCGGGCTCAGTGTCGGCGGCGGCTTTGGAAGGCGGCCCCAAAATGGCGGAGAGCGGAGTCGTTCCCGGAGGCGGCTTGGGCTCAGGAGGGCCGGCGAACGGGGCGGGCAACGGCATCGCCGACGGAGGCTCCAAGAGGTGCGGGAAGGAGGACGCGGGGGGGGGGGGGAGGGGTGGAACAGACGGCAGGCAGGCAGGCCTCAGGCGTGGTCTCAGTGCGCATGCGCGGCGGGAGGGCGCGGGATTGCGCCTGAGGCGCCTTTCTCGGTCGGCCGCTTCTCTCTTTCTACTCTCTAGCGGTGGACGATGGGGGATGTAGTCCCGGCGGGATGGGTCCCTTCTTACCCGAGGGGTGGGGAAAGAAGGAAAGTCCGATTCATTCCGGTGACAGGATGTGGGGGAGGCCGCTGCTTCCCTCAGGCGGGTCACAGTCAGGTAGTCCTCGACTTACGACGGCTCGGGTAGCGACCGACGTAGCTTCAGAGCGGCGCTGCATAAAATAACATTAAAAGCCCCGTTTCACGCTTACGACGGGTACAGCGACGGCCACGTGATCAAAAACTCGGAGGCTTGGCAACTGACATGTACTTAATGACGGTCGCTTTGGAGGGCGGGGCCGGGCGGGTGTCACGTGACCCACCCCTTTGCGATCTTTTGACAAGCCAAGTCAAGGGAGGAAGCCGGATTTGCTTACTGACCACGGCGATTCACTTAACGGCGGCAGCCAAAAATCGGTGAAATGGGGCCCCGACTCACTGAGCCTCTGGCTTAGCAAGGCAAATTCTGGGCTCTATTGTGGCCGTAAATCGAGGACTGCCTGTATTCCTTCACAGAAAGCTGCATATTTAGTATTAGTATTTAGTATTTATTCGATTTGAATACCGCCCTTCTCCAACAGGACTCAGGATGGTGAACAGCCAAAGTAAAACAATATACAAAATTTAAAACAATTTTATATAAATTATTAAATACCGTATTTTCCGGCGTATAAGACGACCCTCCTCAGAGCCATTTAAGGCTCGTCAGAGCCTTATGGGCTGGTCTGTCTGGTTACAGGAGAATGAGACCCGGCGTATGAGACGACTCCCGACTTTTGAGAAGATTTTTATGTGTTAGAAAGTAGTCTTATATGCAGGAAAATACAGTAGTTTCGGCCCACAATTTAAAACAACCCAATTAAAATCAATTAGAATTAAAACAAAGGATGGGATCAAGTCAGCCTGGCTAGATGAAATAGGTGAGTTTTAAGGGCCCGACAAAGTCCAGAGGTCCGATAAATTGTGTATCTCCAGGGGTAGGTCATTCCAGAGGGCAGGTGCCGCCACAGAGAAGGCTTTCCCTCTGGGGGTCGCCAGCCTACATTGTCTGGCCAACGGCACCCTGAGAAGGCCTTCTCTGTGCGAGCGGACTGGCCGGTGGGAGGCTATTGGCGGCAGAAGGCGGTCTCACAAATACCCAGGCCCTAAGCCATGGAGCGCTTTAAAGGTGGTCACCAACACCGTGAAGCGCACCTGGAAGACCACCGGGAGCCAGTGCAGCTCGTGCAGGAGAGGTGTCACGTGGGAGCGCCCTGTCGCTCCCATAATCCAAATTCAAGGTAAGGTCTCTCACTCATCAGTAACAGAGTTTAAGCACGGTTGGGGTGAACACACCTCTGTCATCCAGCTAAAAAAATAAAAATAATTGCTGTTATTGAAAGAAGAAGATCATAAGTTTGCACATCAGTCCCCTTTTTAATCTAGTTCTTGGTGTATTTTAATGTTTTAATTCTTAATGTGGCAGAGTTTCAGAGTTAATGTTTTATATTGTGCTTTTATATTATATTGTAAACTGTCCAGAGTCACTTGACCATAAGGCGGGTGGCATATAAGATTCATAAACTAGTAATAAATAGCAGTGGATATTTGGACTGGGGGGGACCATGAGATCCTCTGCACTCTCTAAGGTTGATCATTTTCTTGCAGACGTTTTATTACCCAACTGAGTAACATCTTCAGGGCTACGGTGCTAAGCTAGACAAGCACTTATGATGTTAGCTAGTTTGGCAGTGAAACAACTGCAAGAAAACTGAAGAAGCTTCTCAGATGAGAAGCGAAACCTCTTCAAAGAAAAAAACCAGAAAGTCCAGATGCCTCTTGAAAAAAAGAAAAGCACCTTTAGGACACCCTGGATAACCGAGAACCTCCATAGACAATTGCAAGAAAACTCCCAACCTCGGAGAGCACCAAAGAGCCTGCAATACGTAAAATTAGAAATTGGATTGAATTGTGCATGTGGATATTGGAACACAGTTGTTTCTTAAATTGGACCAAGTCCTGTACCTGAGTTAATGACTGCACTGTATTGTGATATGTCGGTATACACATTGCACGCAGTTGCCGTGATTTTGAGTACAATGAACCAAGCTATCATGTCTTGTTATTAGAAGCCTAGGCTTAGTGCTAGTTCCTAGTGCGGCTGTTCCTAGCTAGGCTTCCAGAGTTCACGTTGGACCTGGTTTTGGGGAGGGGCCTGACTCAGTCCTTTTCCTTTCCTTGTTGCAGTGAAGGCGATTGGCCCAGCCAGGCCGAGAAAAGGAAAGAAAGAAATGCCAAGCGGGGAGGAGGGAGTCGCTTCGAGCCGTACCCCAGCCCTTCTTCGAAAAGATACCGGGCCTTCATCACCAACATCCCCTTTGACGTCAAGTGGCAGTACCTGAAGGACCTGGTCAAAGAGAAAGGTACACGGCTCGGGCGCGACTGCCGGACCTCTGCCCTCCTTCCTCGTGACCTCTTTTTCTCTTTTATCCAGCAGACGCGGAATGGGTCGGAAGTGATTTGGGTAGCCGTAGCCATGTTGAGCACCGAAGGTTTTCTGAGGGCAGGCGCTTCTGGCGTTGCATGCTGGCTAGCGGCTGTGCCCTGGCAGGATCCATCTTTGGTGTGCAGGTGTTTGGCACGAAAGCGCCTTTAGGCTCTTGGGAGGAGAGCAGAGGCTCATCGTCAAGAGGCTTGGATTGAGGGGTTTTGCTTTTTTTAAAAAAACCAAGAAGCCCTCTGAAAGCCTTTCTGGATCGATGATCCAGTTTCCATGGACGGGGAGAGCAGCAGTCTTCCTCGTTGACGAAATCTTGCTCGGTGGTTGAATATCTAAGCTTGTTTTAAGAGTGAGCTCAAGGCAGGCATTAGAAAAATGGATGAGGTTTGGTCAGCCCGTAATGTTGTAAACGGGTAATTTACCTCAAGGCAATCTGGGGAGGTGGGGGGAATTCTAAATCAAAATTGGCACAACTTGAGCCTC
Organism: Coluber constrictor foxii; assembly: GCA_038048745.1. Classification (NCBI taxonomy): domain Eukaryota; kingdom Metazoa; phylum Chordata; class Lepidosauria; order Squamata; family Colubridae; genus Coluber; species Coluber constrictor. The sequence continues at coordinate 4,148,592 of CM075958.1, read as the reverse complement.
TGCTGACCCGATTCATTTTGTGGGGAAGGAAGGCCAGTTGCAATCTTGGCGAGCCTCTCTTAAAACACTTAAAACTGGACAAGGCCTTTGGATTATTGTGCTTAGGGGCCAAGGTGTACCTGTGGCTTAAAGTGGAGAAAAGATGGCTGACAGGAATTGTGAGCCGAAGGCAAGCAAATGGAACGCACAGGCCCCTCCTAGAGGTGTTGCGGGCCATTCATAATTAAGCGTATAAGCCCTCCCCCCCACTGGAGGGGAGGAATGTTGATAGCACCAGAAGTGCAGCATCATCACTCCTCAGAAATTGGACTTCCAGTTCTCCTAGCTATGGCTTGATTCACATGAAACGATGAATGGAAGGTTGCTTTGGGGCATGCCAGTTCTCGACCTAACGCTGTGTGAGAAATCTTGGTGAAAAGGAGGGGGCCTTCTTCGCGCATAGAGGTGTCACCACTTCCAGTACGATGACAAACCTGGCCAGGTGTTTTCTGGTCTTCCCCCCCCCTTCCAGTTCCACAACCCCATCCCACTGGATGCCACCTTTCCAATGGGAGGGTTGTTTCCTCTGTTCTCCTACTCCAGAGGTTTTCCTCTGCGGATAGTCCCCGGGAGGAGAATGGGAGACATGGTTTCCTTCTCTCTGCCGAGAGCTTAGCGGGTCTGACATTCTCGGAGTTTGTGACTACAGCTCAGGTTGGCATAACCGGCACCCCTACGGAGCTGCTTGCTTCCAGCCTTCTTTGGAAACAATCTGAAATCTTAAAGTCCTTTGACGGCAGTCCCCGTAGTTCCAAGAATCCCACATTGCGGTTCTAAACATGGCTAGAAATTCTGGGTGTTGTCTCCAAGCAACCCATGGCCTTGGATTTCAGGTATGGCGCAGCAGATCAATGCTGAAGGGTTACTGACTGCTCTTCCACCCTTCAAGAATTGTGGGAAGCTTTAAAAGCCCGCAGTAATAATCCTACTGCGGAGAGGTGCCTGTAAGTATATGGTTGAGGAGAGTTCAGTGTTGTGGTCTGTTCAGATCTCGCACAGGTGTGTGTGGATGCCTGCCTTGAAATTTTTTAATCGTGGCCTCTCCCCTCGGTGAAAGTCATTCTAGTCTGATCATTGGTTGGTGAAACTTCCAAGTTACAGATGTGCAGCACCTTCATTTTCTTTCTTTCTTTTTTCCTTTTTGTTTATCCCCTTTCAAACTTTACACCGGAGCTCCTTGATGTTTTCCCAGCCCATCAAATTAAGATATTTATTGCTGAAATGTTTAGACACGGTGGGTGCTGGTCGTTCGTGCAAAAAAACCACAACAAAAAATGGCAGACTAGAATATCTGTTTGAAGAACCCACACAGTTCAGATTACTTCTTTCAAAAATTGAAAATTCAGCATTTCTTAGGTCAGGGCACAGTTTGCTGCTTTTAAGTTTTCATTATGCTCCAGGCTGGATGGAGCAAAGAGTATTGTATTTATTCATTGCATTTAAGCGCCCAACTTCTAACCGACTGCGGGCAGCTCCCAATCGGAGTGGTAGCCAATGTGGCAGAGCTGTCTAGTCAAGCCCCCCCCCCCCCCAAACTTCTAGGTGGTGTATTTCTGATATCGTCTCACTTTTCCTACTTTAAAGTCATTTGTAGCTTGTAGTCATTGTGTCTGAAGGCGAAAGAGAAATATTTTGCCAAGATGGGAAAGAAACTCCTTGGAAGCAATAGAATTCCAGATATGAATGAATTTCATATATATGAATTTCATATATATGAATTTCATATATATATTTTGGCCCCACCGTCTCTGATGTGGCAGCATAACGCTGCAATTCTCTCTTTTCCCCTTCCCCTCCTGGCCAAAAGGTACGAAGCTGGAGGATGGCGAGACTTACCTATCTTATCTTGCCTAGCCATTGCAAGATCCCCGTGGTTAGGGGGTTATGATTTGGGTGTTTGCAGTTGCAGTATCCCATGGTCACCGGATTGCAACCTGCAGCTTTCCCTGCTGGCTTCTCTGAAAAGCAGGGTCAACGGGGAAAAGCCGGCAGGTGGTCACAAATGGCGACCCCACGATGTCACACCAAATGGCTGGCTGAAGAACTTCTGCAACGGTTACAACACGTTGCTTTCGGAACACAGTTGTGGCTGTCTGTTACCATCGTTACACAAGAGCTACCTGTAAATGTGTTCGCAAATACCGGTGGTCCTCAGCTATGGCCACACAGGAGCCCAACATTCCTGTTGCTAAGCGAGACACTTCAGTAAGTTTGGCCCCGTTTTACAATCTGTCTTGCCAGAATTGTTAAGTGAATCCCCGCACTTGTTAAATTAGTAACAAGTGCTTTTTTTTTCAAGAGGCAACTGGACTTCCTTGTTTTTTCTTTGAAGAAGTTTTGCTTCTCATTCAAGGAGCTTCCTCAGCTCTGTGAATCTGGCTTCCCCCTTGACTTTGCTTGTCGGAAAGACCCTGGGACACTGCAACTGTCATAGCCATGGCACTTATATATTGCTTCAAAGTGCTTTAGAGGCCTGTCTGTAAGTGGTTTACACAGTCATAAATCTGAAGTCAGTTGCCAAGCACCTGGATTTTGCTCATGTGGCCACGGGGATGCTGCGAGGGTTGTAAGCCTGAAAAACAGCCTTTTTCCAGTGCCGTGGTAACTTTAAACGGTCACTAAATGAAGTGTTGTAAGGCGAAGACTTATGGAATTTTGACATCCTGTCGATTAGAAAGGAGAATCAGGCACAAAACAAGTTTTAAATGTTTTCACGATGGAACAACAATGTCATTTGGGAATCCAGTTTTGCACGCAAGGCTTCTTCCTTGACGCAGGAGAGATGGGCCGACTGTTAAATCAGGCTGGCAGTATTAACTGGTAGGGAAAAAAGGACATTTCTCCCTGCGGGTTCTTCCTGCTGTATTCCAACCTCGAGGCGGCAACGGCTGGCCGATTAAATGGAGGAGGGAAACATCAAGGGCTCCGGTGCCACCCATGTGCTGCCCACCCGTAATGCCGAGTTGCGGCTGCTTAGCCAACGGAGGAGTGTTCCCGGGCTTTTCTCTAATAAGGCAGAGGCTCCACAGATGGTTGCTGACGACTGTTCTAAATCCCCCTTGTTTTCTTGGCTTTTTCCCCTGGTCTATGTACCGTCTGGAATCTCATTTGTAGTTGGTGAGGTAACATACGTGGAGCTCTTAATGGACGCTGAAGGAAAGTCAAGGGTAAGTCTCCGAGAGCTATTCTTCTGTGGATTTTTAACTACATGACAAAATGTGTGTGATGGCGGCGTGGAAAGCCCCCCCCCCCCCAACAAGGTTGGGCCAGAGGCAGCGTGTATGTGGTAGAGTGGTTCTCTCGTTGGCAGGGGCCCAGAGCTGCTTTGGGCTTGGGGGGTGGGAGGGAGGGAGGTGGAGAGGGAGGGGTCTGCTTAGACCCAGCAGCACCCTTGCTGTTGCTGCTATTGCTGCTGCCGCCGCCGTGCTCCTTGGTGTTTGGGCTGTCTGACTTGAGCATGGATCCTCTCTGGCATCATCAATGTCCCACCTTGAGCTTAAATGTCTCCGTGTGGTTCTTGTGGCCGGCCTTTCGTAAGCTCGGTGTGGAAGCGAGGTTGTAATCAATGTCAGAACTCTCTATGGCCGTCCGTGTCTTAAATGTTCAGAACGAACGTAGCTGTTGGTGGGGCCTTGTCAGCGCAGAAGGAGGCTCTTGAGGCACCTTCCCCGAAGGCCGCTTGTGGAGGGGAGAGACGAAAAGGGGGGTGGGGTGGGGTGGGGTGGGGAAGGTGTTGGCTGGCCTAGAGGCACGTCGGACTTCGCAGAGTCGAGAGGTTCCGAGAGAAACTGGCATCTGTCCTGCCGATCATGGCTTCTGCATCCCTGTCCCCCCACCCCCACCCCACCTGGCCATGTAGCGTCCGGCGCTCAGGCAAACAGCAGTTATACTGTTGTTCAAACGGCAGCCTGGACCCCACAGACACGATCCCAAAAGCAGCACCCTTGGAAGTGATCTGAATATCTTAAGATTCAGTGGAAGAGAAAATATCTGCAACAATCATTCTGCACTGAACTCTTGACTGACTTTTGTTTTTCTGTTCCCTTTGCCTCCCCAACCCTGTTTGGTTTTCTTTTTGTTTTTTTGGTTCGCATTTACCCACCTGATTCTCCACTTCGGCATCGTCAGGGCTGCGCGTAAGTAGAAGTACCCCCTCTCCCCTCCCTTCCCCTCCTTCCCCGAACTGGGGCTGGAACCGGGCCAGTTAGGCTGGGGAGACTCACCCCTCCTGGCCTCCTGTCTTTTTGCCTGCAGGGTGGTTGAGTTCAAGATGGAAGAGAGCATGAAAAGAGCCGTGGAAGTGCTGAACAAGCACAGCCTCAGTGGGAGACCCCTGAAGGTGAAGGAGGTAAGCTTGGAGCCTGGCCCCCCCAATTTTGCCCTTTCTCTTGGCCCCCCTCCCCTCCCGCAGGAAGAGAGCAGCATCTGACAGCAAAACGAGAGCCTGAAATGAAGCTCGTCCTCAGACCTTAGCAGCCATAATTCAGTCCAAAATTTCCATTGCTAAAAGAGAGTTTGACCCTCCCTGTTTTGCCACCTTCCTTGCCACCGTCGTTAAGTGAACCTGGCTCCCCCAATCGATGTTGCTTGTCAGACGGTCATAAAAGGGGATCACGTGACCCCTCCCTCCTGGGTTATTGCAACCGTCATAAATGCGAGTCAGCTGCCAAGTGTCCGAATGTAAATCACGTGACCACAGGGAGACTGTGACGGTCCTGTAAGGGTGAGAAATAGCCTTTTTTTTTTTTTTTTGCAGTGCAGTCGTACGTTCAAACGGTCACTAACAGTTGTAACTTGAGGAATATCTATTCATTTTCTTGCAGGGGATATAATTTCCTATTTCTCTGTTCAGAAATGTGAAGGTTGTTCTTTTACTTTTATCGTATTTTGTGACGTAAAGAAGAAAACTGGGCTTGCATAGAATTTCTTGTTGGGAGGGGAAAAAAAGCAGTTTTCCTTGCCTTTGCTCCCACTGGAAGCCAACGAGAGAAACATCTCAACTTTTGGGGTGAAAAGGGGGGTGAGAGGAGACTCTCCTTACTCAGTGTCCTGTCCTTGAAGTCGGAAGCCACACCCCATCGGGAACGATTTAATGGAAAGCCACTGTAGTCCTTGACATTGAAGTTACGGTGGCCTTAGAAAAAGTGATTTCTTTATTTATTTTATTTAATCAAATTTGTATACCGCTCTACTCCCCGAAGGGACTCAGGGCGGTGAACAGCCGAATAAAATACAAAACATACAAAAGTTAAAAATTAAATGATTAGGCTGAAAAATTTAAAATCCAGTCATATAAAACATTTAAAAAAAACCATTATAAAGGGGAGGTTTAAGCCAGACCAGCCTGATGAAATAGGAATGTTTTTAAGGCACGGCGGAAGGTATGTAGGTCCTGTATCCTCCTTATCTCAGGGGGCAGCTCAATCCAGATGGCCGGTGCCCCCACAGAGAAGGCTCTCCCCCTGGGGGCCGCCAGTTGACACTGTTTGGTTGATGGCACCCTGAGGAGCCCCTCTCTGTGGGAATGGACTGGTCGGTGAGAGGCTACTGTTGGCAGAAGATGGTCCCGAAGATACCCTGGTCCTAAGCCATGGAGCGCTTTGAAGATAGTTACCAAAACCTTGAAGCGCACCCGGAAAACCACCAGAAGCTAGTGCAGCTTGCGCAGGAGTGGAGTCACATGAGAGCGCCACGTCGCTCCCATCACCACCCGCACGGCTGCATTCTGGACCAGTTGGAGCCTCCTCCGGGTGCTCCTCAAGGGGAGCCCCATGTAGAGAGCATTTATGATCTGTCTTCGCAGTTATGACCGTCGGTATGCCCTCACAGTAAAGCGATTTCAGTTTAGGTCCTCGGTTGGCACTTAGAATGGCTTTAGGATCTGGCAGGTCACAATTTGGGACCTTCCCAGCCAGCTTCTTACAGGGATCAGCTGGAAAGCTGGCTTCATTTTACGACCCTGTAAGTCGCCTAATAACCACACAATTTGCTTAAACAACCCTGGTGAAAAATGTTTGTAAGGTCAGGGTCCGATCACGTCATTACTTGCTTAGCGATTGAAATTCTGATCCCTGTGGTGGACATACGTCGAGGACGTCCGGCATAGGAGACCAGGCTGCCCAAGAAGAATCCCCAGTTGGACTCCTAGTCACCTTCAGAGCGGGCAGAAAGCTTGGTCACGATAGCCAGCTCTGAAACGTTACTTGACAAAATGATTTAAGATCACAAAATGTCAGTAAACGTTTCTCTGCTGCTACTGGCGTGTGTCGATTGGGGGGGGGGGGGAGTTTGCATGATCTCCGAAGCAAACCTTGCAGGCTAAAGAACTGGGGTGCCCCCCTCCCCCCAAGAGCTCTCCTCTGTCCTGCAGGAGGCTTAAAGTGTCTTCCTCCCTGTTTCAGGATCCTGATGGCGAGCATGTCCGAAGAGCTGTGCAGAAGGCCATGGCAGCCTCTGGGAGCGGGATGGGCATCAGCCCTGGCGCTGGCGGGCCTGGCATGATTAACATCCCGCCCAGCATTCTCAATAACCCCAATATCCCTAACGAGATCATCCATGCCCTGCAGGCCGGACGGCTGGGCAGTACCGTTTTCGTGGCCAATGTAAGTTGCCTCTCTATCGATTTAACTCCATTTAAATCATAATTTTTAAAGAGCAACTGATGTCTCTGCCCGGCAACGGCTCGTCCTCTGACCCGCTGTTGACTCACCCACCGTCCCATTCACTTTCATGGGATGGCTGGTGATGCGGCAGTGGTACAACAAGGTGAGTGATGTGGCAGGCAGCAGGTGAGTGGATGCCCATTAACAGGCGCAGCCAGGATGGCTCTGAAATGACAGGCGCGCTTTAATATTATATTTATAAGCTGCTTAGAACAGTGGTCACCAACTGGTAGTCCGTGAGAAAATTTTGGTGGTCTGTGGAGAAATCTTCATATTTTTACTGGTGCACCCTGGTGGAGGAGCTGCTCCGGGATGAACAGTGGGCCAGTCCTGTGAGTGTGACTACTACGACAGCTCTGGAATATGGGACCGGCCGTGGCAGGGCTGGAAATCTCTGTCCTGGGGTGGCATGTGCAATGCACAACTTTGCAGGTGGTACAATACGCAAAAAGGAGCGCAGCCAGGGGTGAAATGCTCCCAGTTTGGACCAGATTGCCTGATCCGGTAGCGATGGTGGCGGGTGGTTCGGAGAACCAGTAGCAAAAATCCCTGCCCCCCCCTCCTCCACCATGCCCAGTTTAGCCACATGATCATCAGAGGCTTTTTTTTTTTTACTTTTAAACGCATTTTTTCTACAACCTCTTCCACCAAAAAATGCGTTTAAAAATTAAAAAAAAAGCCTCTGATGATCGTGCGGCTAAACTGGGATCGTCGGAGGCTTTTCAAAGCATTTTTTTCTGCAACCTCTTAGCTGAGGAGATGGTTAAAAAAAATGCTTTGAAAAGTCTCTGACGATCCCAACTGAGTTGCCTGATCGGAAGAGGCTTTTCAAAGCATTAGAAAAAAATGCTTTGAAAAGTTAAAAGAAAAAAAAAAGTTGGCCATGCCCACCCAGTCACATTAACCCCCCCCCCCAAAGCTACACCCACAGAACCAGTAGTAACAAATTTTACATTACACCCCCCGAGTGCTGCCCTCTCTGTCCGGAATGAAACAATGGTGCTGTTGCCGTGGCAGGGGAGGGGAGGGGGCAGCGCAAATGGGCCAAAGCAGCGATTGCAATGGCTGGAAGCTGCAGAAACGAAGCACTACTTGCACTTGTGCAGTATCAGCATTCCACTTTGGTATATTTGCACCAGCCGGTGGCGCAAAGCAGCCCCTCGTCTTCTGTCACTTGGGACTTGGAGTGGTAAACGGTGTGCTCTCCATTGCAGACACCAGATCGGCCCCCTCTCTTGAGGAGTGCTTGCTGAAGCGGTGTGAGAAACTTCGGCCGGGCTTCTCAAGAGACAAGAGCTTGCAGGGGGCTGATCTGGCATCTGCAATGGAGAGCAAAATTCGGCTGCTCCCCGGACCAGTTGCCATTTACTGCTCCGAGTCCCAAGCGACAGGAGACGAGGGCTGCTTTGCGCCACCGGTTGGCACAAATATACTTCTTCCAGCCCTTGTTGGTGCTCCGCGCAGCTTGGTCTCTTAGAGAGATGCCTGACTTCCTCTCAGCCCCAAGACACTGGCTGGCCCATGAGATGAGCGAGAGAGAGAGAGAGAATGAATGAGAGAGAGAGAATAAGAAAGAGAGGGGGAGAGAGATGAGAGAGAGAAAGAGGGGGAAGAGAGATGGGACAGAGAAAGAGAATGATAGAGAGCGAAAATCAGAGAGAGAATTCGAGAAAGAGACAGAGAATCAGAATGAGACACAGAGAAAGAGACAGAGAGAATGAGGGAATCAATGAGAGAATGAGAGACAAAGAATCAGAGAGAATGAGAGAGACAGAATGAGAGAATTAGAATCAGAATAGAGAATCAGAATGAGAGTGAGTGGGGGAGAGAGAGAAAGATAGGAGAGAGAGAATGAGAGGGAGAGAAAGAAAGAGAGAAGAGAGCACCTGGACTCCCATCACTGGGAGTCCAGGCGCTTCAGCAAGCGGCGTGCTGGATTCGTATTAGTGGTCTGGGGGATTTAAAATTGTGAACTTGGTGGTCCCTGAGGTCCAAAAGGTTGGAGACCCCTGGCTTAGAAGCTTTCACTTTCATTTTTACTGCTCGCTGTTCCTCCTCAATCATACAGTTTGTGGTGTACATAGATTTCCAAAAGAATGGGATAAAGGAATATTTCTGAACTTTCTTTTATGATTTATCTCACGGTTACTGTGAAATTATGTGAATGCATCAACGCAGTGCCTGTTATCTCAGCTGGCAGAGCTTGGATTCATTGAATGAGTTTACCAAAAATGTAAATACTGCCAAATATACAGCCTCATGCTACATAAATAAGATGCATTTCACGCTGAAAAAACTAAATTATTAATGTATCTTAAATAGGAAACGATCTTTAGATAGATTTTTACTCCAGAAGCATTTTATTAAAATAAATTTGATAAAAACAAAAAACCCGATTTAAATAAAAGAATCTGATTCAATTTTTTTTTAAAAAAAAAGTCATTGATTTTTATCCACCCTGCTTTGGTCCGAAAGGAAAGTTATTTTCTTTCTTGGTCTCTGGTAGGAATGAAATTAGCCCGATGTGGACAATTCTGCCCTCTTGCCTATTGAATAGCAAAATAATAAACATGGCCCTAAGCTATTGTTTAGCTCACTCATGGTTGTAAGATATAAACCATGGTTTTACAAGCCATTATCTGGGAGGACTGGATAACTCCTGCTCTTATCTCTTATCTGGATCCCTGGCAATCTGGGTTCAGGCCCAGGCTTGGATCAGGCCAAGCCCAAGAACGACATACAGCCAATGAGCCTTTCTTCATTCACTTCCATGCAATAGACAGAATATTGCCAGATGTAAACACACGGTTTGATCTGATCCAGGGTTTCCCGCCCTTGGCAACTTCAAGATGGATGGACTTGAATTAACTCCCAGAATTCCCCAGCCTGTTAGTCCACCCATCTTAAAGTCACCCTGCTGGATGACCTTCGGCGGAGGCCGCAATCCCATCCTTGGCATTGGGTCCTGCTTAAATAAACCCTTGTCCCAGAAAAGCAGCTGACCTCTCTCGTTCACAAGTGAACGTGGGCAGCGGTCCTGAGGGTTGGCCTTCGTGTTGGAAAAGATCCGATGTTAACGTTCAGTTGTTGCTCCCCGCTCGTCCCCTCCTGTCTCTTCCTTCAGCTGGATTACAAGGTGGGCTGGAAGAAGCTGAAGGAAGTTTTTGGCATGGCTGGTGTGGTCGTCCGAGCAGACATCCTGGAAGACAAAGACGGGAAGAGCCGGGGGATCGGCACAGTCACCTTCGAGCAAGCCATCGAGGCCGTCCAGGCCATCTGTATCCTTTGTTCAGACTGGACTAAGGATCTGGGACTGGGTTTGGGTGTCTCTGGGAAAGAACTGATCGGGTGGCTCACCTGCTGAAGGGAGTTGGGTTATGCTGATTAGTATAGGCTGATTAGGGATTGCTGGAAACTGCCCGTAACTGTCGGTTGATGGGTATGTGGAGATTGCAGAGGGCTGCGGACGGGCCGATGCAAACACCTCCCGAACCCCAACTGCCTGTTGTATGGAAATGTGCACCCTGCATGCTGATTGGTTCCAGTTTCCTGTTGGAATAGCAATAGACCTTAGACTTATATGCTGCTTTCCAGTGCTTTCCAGCCCTATCTAAGCAGTTTACAGAGTCAGCCTATTGCCCCTTCTTTCCTTCCTTCTCTCCTTCCTCCCTCCCTTCGCTTCCCCTCTAATCCTCCCTCTCTCTTCCTTTCCCCTATATTCCTTCCTTCCCTTCCCCCCCTCCCTCCCACTTTTAGAGCCCTCTCTAAGAGGTTTATAGAGTCAGCCTCCTGCCCCCAGCCATCTGGATCCTCATTTTACCACCCTTGGAAGGACGGAAGGCTGAGTCAACCTTGAGCTGGTCACAATCGAACTGCCAAACTAGCAGTCAGCAAAAGTAGCTTGCAATACTGTATTCTAACTGCTGCACCTCCCATGGCTTCTAAGGGGTGGGGGGTGGGGGAACAAGGCACACCGAAGAGGAAAATATTTAAAATTCGCTGAAATATAAAAGGCACCACCCACGCAACCATCCCCAAACGACCGTTGTATCTATGCCCTTGCATGCGGGGCTGGGGAAGCCGGCTCGAGCCTTAAAGCAGCCCCCCCTTGCCCTTACTTCAAACCCTCCCCCCCACTGAAAAAAGCCTCATTGTAAAAATGGCACTGAAAAAAGTGACTTTGTGACTGCTTCTCCAGGGAAGCATCCCTGGGGGCTTGCAGGATCAAAATTTGGACACTTGGCACCTGACTCGTATTTATGACGGATGCAGTATCCCAGGGATCACAAAATCCCCTTTTTTGCAACCTTCTGGCAAGCAACGTCCACAGGGAAGTCCACGCATTCCCTGAACAACCACGTTGCCAACTCAACTTAATGGAGCCTGAGTGGCGTAGGAGGCTAATGCCTCCTACTAAGACAGCATTTAACATCCAGCTGCCTGCAATTACTGCGAGTTCAATTCTCACCAGGCCCAAGGTTGACTCAGCCTTCCATCCTTTCTGAGGTAGGTCAATTGAGGACCCAGTTTGTGGGGGCAATAAGCTGACTTTGTATAAAATATACAAAAGTATGAAGGCCGTTGCTTAACGCATTGTAAGACCCCCTGAGTCTCTGGAGAAGGGCGGCATATAAATCAAATTAAAAAAAAAACCAACTCCAGTGGCCGACTGAATGATTGCGGCAAGAAAGGTTTTAAAACGGGCAAAATTCAAACTGTCCCGCTCAGCAGCAGAAATTTTGGGCCACAATTGTGATAAATGCCGGAGCACCTGCAATTCCCCACGTTCCACCTAAGACGTTTGCCTCCTCTTGGGCCCCTTGGCAGGAGCTGCTTTCCAGGTTTGGCCCCATTTTACGCCCTTCGTTGCCATAGTTAAGCAAATCACTGCAGTTGTTAATGGAGTAACACGGTGAAGGGAATCCTTCTTTCCCCATTGACGTTGCTTGTCAGAAGGGACGCCCCAACCGTCGTAAATATGAGTCAATTGCCAAGCCTCTGAATTTTGAACATGTAACTATGGGGATGCTGCAGACGGTCACAAGGGTGAAAAACGGTCCCAAATCACTTCTTCCAGGGCTGCTGTAACTTTGAATGGACACTAAATGGACTGCTGTAAATTGGGGGCTGCCTGTACCGAAGAGACAGGGCTTAAGTTACACCGGAGGTTCATTTTTTTTTTAATTAGACTTATATGCCGCCCTTCTCTGGAGACTCAGGGCAGCTTACAATGCGCTAAGCAACAGCCTTCATACTTTTATTGTATATATACAAAGTCCACTTATTGCCCCCACAAACTGGGTCCTCAATTGACCTACCTTAGAAAGGATGGAAGGCTGAGTCAACCTTGAACCTTGAACTGGTGTAATTGCAGACAGCTGGATGTTAATAACAGGCTATTCAGCCGGTTGAGCTATCTGTGGCTCTTTTGCAACGGACGGACGATTGCAACCCTGTGCTTACACCTCACGCAAATTAACACCAACAGAACACGGTTGGGCGGTTTGGGAAAAGGAGGCGTTTGCGGTCAGGTGGGCATTATTCACCTGGCGGCATTTGCCGGAAGGAACTATCATTGAGGGTTGTATCAGGGCTGTGGTTGACCTTGGGGAGCTGGGTGGGTGTGGCCAGCTTAACACCACTCTCCAAAATGCTGGCATGTTTTCTCTTCGTGTTGGGTAGACCAGGGGTAAAGAGATGCCAGCCGGCCCCTTAATTTCCCAGAACACCCTGCGGGCTGCCTCTCACCACATCACAGGCTGCCTCTGGTCCACGGACTGGTCATCAATAGTAGCATGTCATCCTGTTGACCTGTCATTCAAACGATGCTTACGGCACCACTCATAAAGATGGCAACTTTGACTCACCCGCAGTTCTCCGACCTACGATTCTCGGATTAAACCACCCTTTCCTACTTTCAGCTTTCTGAATTGTGCTGAAGCTTAGGACAACTTGCTTGTTCAAATATTCCCCCCTTGATTGCCGTAATGCGATATGACACACACGTCTGCAGGCTGAGTGGGGCAGTGGCCTAGAGATGGAGCTCTCGCCTCACAATCGGGAGGCTGTGAGTTCGATCCTAGGTAGAGGCAGATATTTTTCTGAATATATCTGCTGGACAAAACTCCGCATTGGCAACAGGAAGGGCATCTGGCCAGCGAACACCCTGCTAGCTCCATTCCGTTGCCCAGACCATCCCGCAAGGGATCATGGGGTCGTTAAAAGAGGATACGTCTGTAGGCTGTCACAGGCTGCACCTTGTGCCAAAGCCTTTTTCTCCTCTTGAACTGAAGCCCCCATGAGATCAGCTGTGAGGATAGAAATGTTTTCCTCTCGCTCCCCGGTGCGTCTCTCTTGAGGGAATGGGGCAGTGAGTCGATGAAAACATGACATGCGGGAGAGAGGTTCTGCAAGAGGATCTGAGCAGAGAAAAGGGGGACACACAAAAGGTTTAGTGCTTCGATTGTTAGGCCAGCGTATGACCAGAAGGCCTTGACTCAACTCCTAGCTATGTTCAACGGGCAGCTGCTTTTCGACAGGCCGATGCATGTTAAGATGGTAAGCAAGGCAGGATTGCCTGCACCCATCCCCTCCTGGTCCCTCCTTCTCCCCTCCCTCCCCCCAACATCAAACTTCTCTTCAATGTTTCAGGACGAACGGGCATTGCCGAAAGGAGACTTCTTCCCTCCGGAGCGGCCCCAGCAGCTTCCTCGTAAGTCCCCGGAGCTCGCTAGGGAAGTGTGGTCCCTGGATGGGCTGGAGAGATCAAGTGTTTGGATGGCAGTTTGGTTGGTTTTTTTTTTTTTGCAAAAATCTATTCAATTTGTTTCCTGCCTTTAATTCAGGCGCCTGCTAGACAGGATATATTTTGAAGCTGCTTTGCAATTCGGAGAAGGGGTGTGGGGTGTTTTTGTGGCACACCATGGACACCAGAGCATTGGTGCTGCTTGCGAGCTTTGGGATTGTTTGAAAGCGTCTTATTAAATTGAAACGAAACCTGATCAAGCAAGCTAAACTGGATTTGTGCCTAGAGCGTCTCTGGGGACATGGGAAGGGATTGACAATTTGCAGAAAGCAGCTGGCCCTGCCTGAGGATATACACAACACAGCTTTTTTAATTGATGGGGAAGAATATTTGTAGCTCGGGGTTGAACTTGTGCGCTCTCTGAGCCTGGCTTGTTTCCTTGCAGAAGTTGCATTAGCCAAACTAGGTAACGTAACCAATCCAAGGAAAGAAAGGAGTCACCTCAGAGAACGCCCAGGACCCCATATAACTTTTAATATTGAGAATACGGCTTTTTGTTTGTTTGTTGTTTACATTTTGTATTCCTTAACCGCCCACCTCCCTCAGAAGAGGCTCTGCACAGTGATTCCTGCTGTCATTCAAGAGTGAATAGAACACACTCTTGGCCTCTTCACAAGAGGATACTTGTGGCATTCAGTGCCTACTTTCTTTAAAATGTAGCAGGGCTACGTTCACACCAGGGGCGCCTGCAGGAAGGTGCTTTAAAAAATGCACAGCTTAAAAAAGTTCACACACACACCTGTTCTGTTACGTAGCTGTTTGTTATCCCAAAGATGCTTTTTCAAGAGGCAACTGGATTTTCCGTTTTTTCTTGGAAGACATTTCGCTTCTCATCCAAGAAGCTTCTTCAGCTCTTGACAGGATAGTGGGGAATGGAAGGATTTATATTCCTTGCAGACAGCTGGTCGTTTGCATCCTTTTTAGAGAGTTATTGAGGCCACGTGGAGATTTGTCTATGTCCTCCGGGTCACCTGAGTGGTTTGCAGTTTTTTCCTCTGGAAATCCATTCCTCCTCCCACCCCATTCCAAGGGGGTGCATCCCAAATTGTATAACGAAAAGCCTGTAGAGATTCTCAGCCATCCAGGCCCGTTGCCTCCTGAAAAAGCACCTTTGGGACAACCATTTCCTGGATGTCTGAGAATCTACAGACCTTGAGCTGTTTGTCACCTAAATGAGAAACGAGACATCGACTCTCCGTTGTCCATCGTTGTTGCAGATGGCCTTGGGGGGATCGGCATGGGACTGGGGCCGGGAGGAATACCGATCGATGCCAATCACCTGAACAAAGGCCTGGCCATGGGCAACCTCGGCCCTGGAGGTGAGTCTTTCATCTGCTGCTTTTGGGGTTGGAATCAGAATAGAGATGGAAGGGACTTTGGAGGTCTTCTAGTCCATCCCCCTATTCAAGCAGAAGATCCTATACCATTTCAGACACTCAAGTGATTATCCAGTCCCATTGATTTTCTTATTGCTAGATAGCACCCAGTTTTCAAGTCTGTCCAGATCCTTCTGTAGCTTAAGCCTACCTTCTGGAGTGGTCCCTAGTCCTGCTATCTTGGTGTCGTCTACAAATTTGATGAGTTCCCCATCTGTCCCCTCGTCCAAGTTATTGATGAAGATGTTGACCTCAGAGGTCATCTAATCCAGCCTTCCCTGCTCGAGCAGAAGTCCCTAAACCATTTCAGACAAGTTGGCTGTCCAGTCTCTTCTTAAAAATCTCCAGTGATGGAGCAGCCACAACTTCTGAAGCTGTTCCAGCGATAGATAGATAGTGAGGACAATTAATCCACTGGTGAATTGTCTTCACTCTTAGGAAATTTCTTCTTAACTCCAGGTTGCTTCTCTCCTTGATTAGTTCCGTCCATTGTCTCTGCCCTCTGGTGCTTTGGAAAATAAATTGCCCCCTCCCCTTTTCTTTGTGGCAGCCCCTCAAATACTGGAATATTGCTACCATATATTTGTTTTTCTCCTTCCTCAGTTGTTAGCCACAGTGTAGATTTTCTTCCTTCTCCTCTCTCTCCCCTTTTACCTTCCTGACTGGTTTGGGAGCCTCCCAGGGGGCCCCTTGGGGTTGGAAAGCTTTTCTTTTGGGACAGCCCCGGCCTCTGGGCCATTGTATGACGAAGGAATCATAATAATTACCACATTTGTTAAGTAAATCACTGCAGTTGTTAAAATTAGTAACCTGCTTGTGAAGTGAATCGGGTTTCCCCCGTTTGCTTGTCGGAAGGTTGCAAAAGGGGAACATGTTACCCCGGGACTCTGCAACGGTCATAAATGTGAGTCGGTTCAAATATAAATTTACATCTGAATGTAAATCACATGACTTGGGGGATTCTGCAACGGTCCTAAGTCTGAAAGATTTGTAATTTTGTAATTTGATTTATATGCCGCCCTTCTCCAGAGACTCAGGGCAGCTTACAATGCGTTAAGCAACAGCCTTCATACTTTGGTATATTTATACAAAGTCAGCTTATTGCCCCCACAAACTCAATTGACCTACCTTAGAAAGGATGGAAGGCTGAGTCAACCTGGAGCCTGGTGAGATTCGAACTTGGAGTAATTGCAAACAGCTGGTGTTTAATCACAATGCTTTTTAGTCTGCTGAGCCACCAGGCCCAAGATGGTCGTAAGTCACTATTTTCAGTGGCTTTGTAACTTCGAATAGTCAGTAAGTGAACTGCTGTAAATTGAGGACCACCTGTATACCGCTTCATAGTGGTTTTACAGCCCTCGAAGGTCAGCATATTTGCCCCCAGCAATCTGGGTCCTCATTTTACTGACCCCAGAAGAATGGAAAGCCTGAGTCGGTCAGGACTGAACCGCTGGCAGTGAGCAGTGAGTCAGTCTGCAATACTTTAAATAAATGCTTATTTAAAGATGTCCAAGGTTAGTGTAGAAGAAAAGGGGGAAAGTAGCTGGAAAAAACAATAGTGAGCAGTCGGCAGAATTTGCCTGTGCCGGGGTCGCTTTTGATGTGTTCTGCTCTTGTGCGCATTCACACAAACACTTTTTTCCTTAATTTTTAGGGATGGGCATCGAAGGCTTGGGCTTCGGAATGAATAAAATGGGAGGTAAGTCCCGTAGCTAGAGGAGGTTGGCAGCGGAGATTCTGACAATGATCTAAAACATCATCCAGAATCTTCCGTGATAACTGACAACCAAATTGAAAAACCAGGCTCTTGCATTCTTCTTCTTTTTAACGGCCCCATAATCCCTTGCGGGGGGTGGAGTCTGGGCAACTGAATGGAGCTAGCAGAGTCTTTTAATGGCCGGATGCCCTTCCTGTCACCAATGTGGAGTTTTGTTCAGCAGATATATTCTCAAGTGTGCCCAGAGAGAGAAATATCTGCCTCTACCTAGGATCGAACTCACAGCCTCCTGATTGTGAGGCGAGAGCTCTACCTCTAGGCCACCGCATCACACGCTAAAGCCAGGGTCTTGCATTGCACCCCATAAATCAGCCATGAGCATTCACTGCTCGGGCACGGGCCTTGGTTTACCATTCACAGCCCTTGGGGGGAGGGTCAGCACCCCGTGATTTCGGCATCTTCAGCCAGTCAGGCCAGGCAACCACTCGGCCTCAGTTCTTCTCTGGCCTGCTTCAGAGGCCTGTGAATGATTTCTTGGGCTGGCTGAGAAGGCCACATGAGCCAGTACGGTCCACTCTGCGTTTATTAATAAGTGCAAGAAATAAGAGTGTATAAAATCTCCCCAATTCACCACGTGTGCCAATTTGCGGTCTCCAAAACTGGGAGCTGAACGGCTATGCTTCTGTTTCAGGGATGGAGGGTCCTTTCAGTGGAATGGAGAGCCTGGGCCGTTTTCCTTCCGGGATGAACCTCGGCCGGATGAGTGGTAAGAACCTTGCGGCCTTAACACCTTACTTCCTTTTGCACCTGTGAGACACGCTTGTGGTAGTAGTAGCCCTGAGGTTGTGTAATTCTTGGCTAGTGGCTACTGAAGGCAAATGGAAGAGGGACCTGGGTTTGCAGGCCCTTTGGTCATTCTGTCTGCGGTTGGGATCAACCTGATCGAGTAGATAATTCCATCTGAACGCTTCTCATCCTGCGGGTCTCCTTTTGGTAAAGAAGGATTTTTTTAAAAATATTGATTTATATGCCGCCCTTCTCCGAAGACTCAGGGCGGCTTACAATGCGTTAAGCAATAGCCTTCATACTTTCATATATTTATACAAAGTCAGCTTATTGCTCCCACAAACTGGGTCCTCAATTGACCTACCTTAGAAAGGATGGAAGGCTGAGTCAACCTTGAGCCTGGGGAGATTCGAACTTACAGTAATTGCAGACAGCTGTTGTTAATCACAAAGCTTTTAGTCTGTTGAGCTATCTAGGCTCCTATTTATTGACCCAAAGGTGCTTTTTCAAGAGACAAGGGGACTTTCTGGTTTTTCTTTGAAGAGGTTTCACTTCTCATTTGAGAAGCTTCTTCAGCTCTGACTGGATGGTGGGGAAGGGAAGGATTTCTACTCCTTGCAGACAGCTGGTCGTTTGCATCCTTTTTCGGGAGTCGTTGAGGCCACCTGGAGGTTTTATCTGTGTCCTCAGGGTCACCTGAGTGGTGCAAATGGGGGTGGAGCCTTCTTGGAATGGCTGAATGGATTGTTATAGAATGAAGATGGATGATGTCCTCAGCAGCTCCAAGAAGGCTCCACCCCCATTTGCACCACTCAGGTGACCTTGAGACAAACCTCCTAGTGGCCTCAACGACCCTCTCAAAAGATGCAAATGACCGGCTTTGTCAGCAAGGAGTATAAACCCTTCCATTCCCCACCATCCAGTCAAAGCTGAAGAAGCTTCTTGGAGGAGAAGCAAAACGCCTTCAAAGAAAAAACCAGAATGTCCAGTTGCCTCTTGGGGAAAAAAAGCACCCTTGGGAGAACCGTGACCTGGATGGCTAAGAATCTCCCTCGCCATTAAGGAATTACTGATTTCTCCTAAGTGAGTCTGGAGCTTCCAGGTGCATTTGAGCCATCACACCAGTTCTATGGGGACAGCAATGAGTGTAGACTTAGAAACAGTCGCTTAGTGACTGAAGCTTCGACGATCTACCTTGGAGATATGTGCAGCCCTGGATGCAAAGTTCGGCAGCCACCCCCTTCCCCACAGTCATGCAACTGCGGAAGCTCTGCAAAAGAGCCTTGGTGGTGCAGCGGACTAAAGTGCTGTTGAGTAGCACTTAGCTGCCAGCTGCCTGCAATTGCTGCGAGTTCAAATCTCACCAGACTCAAGGTTGACTCAGCCTTCCATCCTTCCAAGGGAGGTAAAATGAGGACCCGGATTGTGGGGGCAATAAGCTGACTTTGTATAAAAAGAACACTGCTTAGGGGGGGCCCGAAAGCCCCACTAAGCAGGTATATACAAAAGTATGAAGGCTATTGCTTAACGCATTGTAAGCCGCCCTGAGTCTCCCGAGAAGGGCGGCATATAAATGGAACCAATAAATCAATAAATAAAACCAGGCCACATGTACAGCTGTTTTTTCAGCAACCTGCATTCACATGATTCTGTTTTACAACAGTTTCGCCCCAAAAAAACCCCACACCCTGGCGTTTGAGGGAAAAAATGGGCCCACCGCAAACCCTTGGTTTAATGACCATGTTGTTCATTTAACAACCACTGTAAAAAATGCCACTGACAGCTGTCCTGAATTCATAACCGTGATGGGGGCTTCGCTTTCCTGTCTGTCTTCCAGAAATGGATCGTGCCATCGGAGGGGGATTCGAAAGAGACTTCCCAAGAAACGAAATGGGGATGCCCCGTAGTTTTGGAGACACTCTGGAGAGAGGCATAGGTACGTCATCCAGACTCTGCACCCGGAGTGGATCGTGCACGCAGGAAGGGTCAGATCTGAGCATCAAATGCTAGTTAGGTTGTCTGTGGTCTTCCCAAGGGAGGAGGAATGGCAGGTTTCTAAGAAGGAGCAGAGGGAGGGAGGGAAGGTGGAAGAAAGGACAGAGATGGGAGGGAGGGAAGGTGGACAGAAGGAGAGATGGGAGGGTGGAAGGAAGGGAGGGATGCAGAGAGAGAGGGAGGGAAGGTGGAAGGAAGGAGACAGATGGGAGGGAGGGACTCCGAAATTTCTGTCGCTTAGCAAGACATTTGCTAAATGAGCTTTGCATCATTTTGCCACAGTTGTTAAGTGAATCAGTGCAGGTGTTAAGTTATTAACAGGGAGATTAAGTGAATCTGGCCTCCCCCATTGACGGTGCTTGTCAGGAGGTTGCAAAAAGGGGATCGCGTGACACCCACCCACCCACCCGAGACATTACAGCTGTCATAAATGTGGGTTAGTGGCTGGCTAAGCAGCGGGATTTTGATGACGTGACCACGGGGAAGCTGCCACTGTCGTAACTATGAAAAGAGAATATGTATCTCACTTTGTAACTTTGAACAGTCACTCAGTGAACTGTGCAGATAGTTCAGGACTTACCTTGAGTGACCAAACTTAACCACAGCACTGAAAAAAGAGACAGGATCCGTTTTCACACGTAACGACCGTTGCGGCCTTCCCCTGCGGTCACATGATCTAAATTCAGACACTTGGCTCACATTTATGATGGTTGTACCATCCCACCGGGGTCAATGCGATCCCCTTTTTACCATTTTCTGACACCGACTGTGGTGATTTGGCAAGGGAGAAAACTCACTTAACCCATGGGACAAAACTCGTAAAATGGGACAAAACTCACTTAACCAATGTCTCACTTAGCGACCATTTTTGGGTTCCACTGTGGTCATAAATCGAGGAGTACCTGTGAAATGGGGCAGGAGGGCTCGGCTCACTCAGTGGTGGAGAGGCATTGCTTTGCCAGTTGAGGCTTTCCTAGCTGGGTTTCTGTCAGGGCTGGGAGACACACACACACACACACACACACACACCCACACACACACACCCCTCAGACAAAAGGGGGCCGAAGAGAGCTAGCCTGTGAGGAGGGAGGGGGCCTTTTTCCTGCCAGGACTGAGGACCACCTGCTTCTCTTTTCCCTCCAGGGGGTGGTGGCGGTGGCGCCACAATTCCAGCCATTGACCGGATGGCTCCAGGACTGGACCGCATGGCCAGCAGCATTGACAGGCTCCCCACCGGCATAGGCCACGGGATCGAACGCGTGGGCTCTGAGATGGACCGCATGGGGCTGGTGCTGGACCGTATGGGCTCCGGAGTAGATAGGATGGGCTCGGGCATCGACCGCATGGCCCCTCTGGGGTTAGACCACCTGGCTTCCAGCATCGACCGGATGGGCCCCGGGATGGATCGGATGGGGGCTGGCCTGGGCTTTGGCCTGGACCGCATGGGCTCAACCCTTGACCGCGTGGGCAGCGCCATGGACAGGATGGGCAGCGGGGTCGACCGGATGGGGCTGGGCCTGGACCGCATGGTCCCAGCGGGGATGGGCCCTGTGATGGATAGGATGCCGGCGGGTCTGGACCGCCTTGGAGCAGCCCCCATGGACCGGATGGGGCTGGACCGCTTGGCGGCCCCCATGGACCGGATGGGGCTGGACCGCATGGGGGCGGGCGCGAGCAGCATGGACCGGATGGGGCCGGCCTTGAGCCAGGGCATGGGGGCGGGCTTAGACAGGCTAGGGCTGCCCATGGGGAGCACCTTCGAGAGAACCATGGACATGGAGCGCGGGAACTTTGCTGCCGGAAACTTCACCAGCGCCCTGGGAGCCGGAGGGCCCGTGGCTGCCGCCGGTGTAGCCAGGAAGGCTTGCCAGATTTTTGTGAGAAATGTGAGTTGGGCCAGTGTGTATGGGGGGGTGGGGGTGGGATCCTGTATTGGCTACTCTCTCTCTGGTGTCCCCATTTTCTTCCATCCTGACCTCAAGACGTGTTATGTGGTCAAAGGGACTTGGAGATAGTAGCAGATCACTAACCCAAGGGTGGGTGGATGGGCTCCCGATGGAATTTGCAGCCCAGCTGAGGCTTGCTTCCTACTTGGGGTGTGGGGGGGGGGGGAACCTCAGGTGGATGACTGGGGATTCTCAGTCCTCCAGGTTGTCCCAAGTGTGCTTTTTTTCAAGAGGTAAGGGGACTTTCTGCTTTTTCTTTCAAGACATTTCGCTTCTCCTCCGAGAAGCTTCTTCAGCTCTGACTGGATGGTGGGGAATGGAAGGATTTATATTTCTTGCAGACAGCTGGTCCTTTGCATCCTTTTAGAGAGTCATTGAGGCCCCTTGGAGGTTTGTCTGTGTTCTCAGGGTCACCTGAGTAGTACAAATGGGTGTGGAGCCATTCTTGGAACTGCTGAAAAGACTTTTGTAGACTGGAGATAGATGGTGTCTATCCCAAGGATAAAACACCAGGACACAAACTGAACAACGTGGTATAGGCAGCACAATGCAGTGAGCCCTGAGCAGATCTGTACACTGGGGAAACAAAACAGCCACTTCACAGACGCATGGCACAACCTAGGAGAACCAACCCATCAGGACTTCATTCAGCGATCCACCTGCATTTGAAAGACAAAGGCCGCTCTTTTGAAGACAGCAGAGTCCACATTTTGGACAGACAGGATCGCTGGCTTGAAAGAGGGGTCAAAGGGGCCATCTGTGTCCAAATTGACCGGCCCTCTCTCCACACAGGGGGGAGGGATATGACATTCCCCACCTCCAATTAGAGCTGCTTGAGGAGAAGCGAAATGTCTTCACAAGAAAAAAACCCACAGAAAGTCTAGTTGCTCTTGAAAAGGCCCCTTTGAGACACAGGTGGATGACTTGGTGGTGCCTCTTCTCTTTGTTCTCCCCAGCTTCCTTTTGACTTCACATGGAAAATGCTGAAGGACAAATTCAACGAATGCGGTGAGTCCGTCGTGTAGACTTAAGCAAAGGGTTTTAGGGCCTTCTGTAAGCTACTAAGGGGGAAATGGCCGGGCTTGTTAGGAAAGAAGGAAGAGCAAGCTGTTCCTTGTGCAGAACCAAGGGGCCTGGGGTAGCAAGGGGTTTGATCCCCAGGTAGGAGAAAAGCTGTTTTTCATCCTTCTGGGAAAAAGAATATTTGGGGGAAAGAGAAGGCTGGAGGGTTTTTTCATTGAAAGCAGGTCTTGATATTTCTTTGCCACCCCCAAGACTCGCTTCAAAATGAAACAGGCGGCAAATAAATTGAGTGGACAAATAAATATTAATAGAGGAGAATATTTGTAGCTCAGGATTAACGTGAGGTTTCCTTGTTGCTCTCTGAGCTTGCTTGCTTTCCTGCAGACGTTTCGTGACCCAACTAGGTAATGTCATCAGTGTTTGGCCTTTTTCTGTTGGTAAGGCGTTGATGGTCTGGTCCTTTTTATACAGGGTTGAAATCCAGCAGGTTCTGACAAGTTCCGGAGAACCAATAGCAGAAATTTTGAGTAGTTCGGAGAACAGGCAAATGCCACCTCTGGCTGGCCCCCGAGTGGGGAGGGAATGGAGACTTTGCAGTATCCTTCCCCAGCCACACCCACCAAGCCACGCCCATCAAGCCACACCACACCCACAAAACTGGTAGTAAAAAGGCTCAGCACTGCTTTCATAGCAGAGTCCCCTAACCGGACAGGGAGATGGTTCCGTGCGAGCACACGCCCTTGCCTGCTGCTCGTGCAAATCGGGGTGTGCCCGCTCACCCTGCATTTCCATGGGTTCAGAGGGCTCAAAGCCCCCAGAGGTTGGAGATCCCCTTTTTATCCATTTCTGGGGGCTGCTTTGTCCTCTGAGTCTGTATCTGGTCTGTGGAATAACGAGCAGAGATCATGTTGATGTCAGCACTTCAAGCTGCATTTACTCTAGTGCTGACATAAGAAGGAGAAGCGGAGGCATCTGGAAAGGGATGGTTGACTCTTCACCTACTTATTTTCCCTGGAGATAATATCCCCTAGGAGATGGGATGGGAGGGGGGAAATTCCTTTGAGTTGGAGCAGTAGATTAGGGGCAGAGTGACTTGGAAGATGGCCAATGAGTGCAGAGGAGTGGGAAGAGGAAAAGGAGGGTTTTTTGGGGTCGGAAGTCAGTGTTGGCTACGATGAGTCGGAGTTAGAATGTGGTGCTTCATAAATGAGAGTTTTTTCATCAAAGACTTTGTTTGAAATGCAATTTATTTGAGACGACCTCGAAACCTGACAGTTAGCTAGTTTGGTAATGAAACATCTCCAAGAAAACGGCCAAGCTCAGAGAGCACCAAGGACCCTCCCACCCCCAGTCCTCTTCTCCTTCCTCCTCTTCCTCTCCACAAAGAGCCCTCCTTCGAGCACGGATGATATTACATCATTAGGTAACGAATATCGAAAAGAAAACCAAGCTCAGAGAAGACCAAGGACCCCACCGTCCACCTCCTCCTTCTCCTCCTCCTCCTCCTCTCCAAACCCAGCTCACTACTAGCATGGCTCATGTTCCTTAGTTGGTTAATAAAACATCTGCCAGAAACACGGCCAAGCTCAGAGCGAGCACCGTAAACCTTGTGAGCCCAGGAATGTTTTCAAACGAAGGGGGAGAGGGGCGAACAAGCGCAGCCGAGTAACTCACGACGGCCGCTGGATTCTCTTGCAGGGCACGTGCTGTACGCGGACATCAAAATGGAGAACGGGAAGTCCAAAGGCTGCGGAGTGGTCCGGTTCGAGTCTCCCGAGGTGGCCGAGAGAGCCTGCCGGATGATGAATGGCATTCAGCTCCGCGGCCGGGAAATCGATGTCCGGATTGACCGAAATGCTTAAAAGCCCCGCCTCTTTTTTTAAAAAACAAAAAAAAACGCTATGGGGAAGTCGGGGGAGGGGAGGGGAGTCTAGATTTGTAATTCTTCCTTGTTTATGGTGTATTTTTTCTTCTTTTTTAAAAAAAATCTGTCCGGATGTAAGACTGGCGAAGACAACAGCTCTGCTGCTTTCTGGAGTCATTTTAATAATCCCCTTTTTAAAATCTGGGATGGCTTTTTTCCCCCCCTTCCCTCTTACGCATTTTGTCTGCCTTTACCTCTCACTTTTTATTTTTTTGTGAGGCAGTTTTTTTAAACCGTTTAACATACCGAGTTCTGGTTCTTTTTGTAGTGACGCCACCTTGTTGAATTGGGGAAAAAACAGAACACCCCACGTTTTGCATTGTGCCTGGAAGTAATTCCTTCCACCATCCCCCGTCCCCCCGCCAGGAACTGGTGGCTTTCCCTTCTTTGCCCAGTTCATGACTGGTAAAAGAGCCTCGTGGAAATGCTTTTTCTTTTTTTCGGGGTGGGTGGGTGGGGTGAAAGCTAGTCCTGATCATTGTGTTATCTATTCTCCTTTGGAAAGTAGCTCGTTTGCAGCCTTTTGCAGACGGAAGTGTTTGGAAATGTGTGTGAATAGAACAACAGTCTGACCAAAACTGTACTCTATACGAGATCTGTCAACATTAAACATGTTTTCTTGTGACGTAACGTTGCCTCGTTTCTCTAGTTCTTTGGCAGGATCGGACGGCAGCTTATGCTTCTCATTTATTAAATTTATACACCTCCCCTCACACCATTAAGGCAACTCTGGGCAGCTTACAAGTCACAAACAGATAAACATAGAAATAATACAAAATTTTTTAAGAAGTGTTCTTTCTGACATTGAACTCACACAGTCCTGCTGAAAGCTCCCTAGGCTTGCAGCTTTCAAAACTCACTAGCACAGAGGATCCTCGAGTTCGAATCTCACCAGGCTCAAGGTTGACTCAGCCTTTCGTCCTTCCAATGTTATGGAATAAAGTGACCAAACAACATCTCTAGGTCAGCCAGAGAGAGAATTTATTTGCGCAAAGACTCAGAAGCTCGATTCCCATCTTAGCTTCGAGTGAAGAGTCCATGATTACATGACAAATTTTATACTGTTTCAAACAAAGGATTCTGCTAACACAGCAACTTTCCATATAGGGTTAACATACATCCGTTACATTTAATTGACATTTCCTTATTACTAAAGTTTTACATTATCCTTGCCAAACAACCATTCTGTGATAAATGATTTCCCGCCAGGTGGCTATCCTTGGTCTTACTAGTCTTTTAACTATATTTCATTCCTATCTTCTGACAAGCCAGGGGCCCCTTAGAGTATCAAAGGATTTTAAGCTGAGCTTGTATTTTCTCTAACCTGATGCATATCCTGCTTTCAGAATATAGCTGCTTTTAGAATATAGTGAATAGAAAGTTATCCAGTGGTCATCTAGCAGCTCCCACTTTACCAAGGTTGGTAAAATGAGGACCCAGATTGTTGGGAGCAAGAGGCTGACTGTAAACCACTTAGAGGGGGCTGGAAAGCACTTTGAAGCAGTATATCAGTCTAAGGGCTATGGCTATTAGGACCACAATGGAGCCCCAGAAGGACTGAATGACTGCTGCTGAGACCGTCGTTAAGCAGATTTCGGCCCGTTTTACGACCTTTGCCGCAGTTAAGTGAATCACTGCCGATGTTCAGTTAGTGACACGGTTAAGTGAACCTGGCTTTTCCCATTGACTTCGCTTATGAGACGGTGGCAAAAGGGAATTGTGTGACCCCCCCAAGACACTGCTCATCATATTCATCATAAATATGAGTCAGTTGCCAAGCGTCTGAATTTTGATCACATGACTGCGGGGATGCTGCAACGGAAGGTGTCAAAAACAGCCATAAGTCACTTTTTTTTTACTTTGAAAAAAGTTACTTTTTTTAGTAACTAGTCAGTTTGAATGGTCGCGAAATGAAGTGGTGTAAGTGGAGGCCTACCTGCATTGGGGGATGGTGGAAACAACCAGAAAGGCTGAGAATTAGGAAGGCAAGGAGTACCCTTCCATCCATCCTTCCTTTCCCTCTCTTTCCTCCTTCCTTTCTTCCCTTCATCCATCTATCCTTCCTTTTTCTCTTTTTCTCCCTCCCATTCATCTTTTCCTTCCTCCCTCCTGTCCATCCATCCATCCTTTCCCACTCTTCCTCCTTCCTTTCTTCCCTACTTCCCTTCATCCATCTATCCTTCCTTTCCCTCTTTCTCCCTCCCATTCATCCTTTCCTCCCTCCCTATCCATCTATCCTTCCTTTCCCTCCTTCCCTTCATCCATCCATCCATCCTTTTCCTCTTTCTTTCTCCCTCCCATTCTTCCTTTCCTTCCTTCCTCCCTATCCATCCTTCCTTTCCCTCTTTCCTCCTTCCTTTCTTCCCTCCTTCCCTTCATCCATCTATCCTTCCTTTTCCTTTCTTTCTCCCTCCCATTCATCTTTTCCTTCCTCCTTCCTGTCCATCCATCCATCCTTTCCCACTCTTCCTCCTTCCTTTCTTCCCCACTTCCCTTCATCCATCTATCCTTCCTTTCCCTTTCTTTCTCCCTCCCATTCATCCTTTCCTCCCTCCCTCCCATCCATCTATCCTTCCTTTCCCTCTTTCCTCCTTCCTTTCTTCCCCACTTCCCTTCATCCATCTATCCTTCCTTTCCCTCTCTTTCCTCCTCTCTCCCTCTGGGCATCCCAGAGAACTACCTGTAGCTTTCTTCCCTCCCTCCTTTTTTCTTCCTTCCCTCCTCTCTTCCCTTTCTTTTCTCCCTTCCCAGACAAATTCCTTGTGTGTCCAATCACGCTTCGCTAATGAAAAATTCCATTCTTTCCTATCTCCTCCCTCTCTTTCTTTCTCTTTTTTCTTTTTCTTTTATCCCTCCTTCCATTCCCTCGTGTCTATTCTTCCTCCTTCCTTCCTCTTTCCTTTCTCTCTCTCTCTCTCTCCTTTTTCTCCTCCCTCCCTTCCTCCCCATCTTCCCTAGAAGGGGGCTCTGGGGGAGGCCCTGGGCCTTTCTTTGCCCCTGGGGGTCCTTCTCGGGAAGCCCCCAAAGCAAAGGGGCGGGAGGCTAAGCCAGGAAATGGGGGGGGGGAATCTTCCCCCCCCCCCACAACCCCCTCCCGACGGTCGCAGGGAAAAAAAGCACGTGGCCGCCGCCTCCACCCTCCCATTCCCTTCTGCGCCTGCGCGGCGCGCGTGACGCAACGCTATGCCGGCGCCCGTCGCGCTCCGACGTCATCTCCGGGCGCCGCATGGCTCCCTGCCCGCCAGGCTTCCTTGGCCAAGATGGCGGCGATCGCGTCCTGGGGCTGCCGGGTAAGCCGGACGGGGGGCGGGGAGGGGGTCCTCTCACCCGGGACGGGGTTGCCTGAGGCTGAAGCCAGCGGGCTTCAAGGAAGGTCCTTGCGGGTTAGGGGCGGCAGAGCGGCCTGCAGCGGTTGAGCCCCGGACCAGCCCCGCAGGCAGCCCCGTTTAATCAGGTCCTCCCGCGCGAACCTTGGCAGCGGTGGGCCACGGGAGCTTCCCCTGGCGGAAGGCCTCGCCTCCCATGCCAGAGGTGCTCCCCAGGGTGACCAAAAGGCATTGTGATCTTGGTGTGTGGGGTGTGTGTGGGGTGTGTGTGTGTGAGTGTGCACTGAGGCAGCTCAGCCAATCTCATTGTGCAGCTGCTGCGCACTGAGAATAAAAATTTGAACTGAATTGGATGGGAATTGAATTGAATTGAGGAGGGTCCCCCCCTCCCCCCGCATCTCACTTGTTGGGATTCGAACTGGGATCTTGCAGAAGCCACAGCCCCCCCCTCCCCCCACAAGCAATGGAAGTTCCTCTAGAGCAGGGCTCTCCAAACTTCGTGACAGGAAGACTTGTGGACTTCAGCTCCCAGAATTCCCCAACCGGCATGTCCGAACTTGAATTCTGGCCATAATTCTGGGAATTGAAGTCTTCCAGTCTCTCTGTGTGTGGAGACCCCTGCTGTACAAGTCAAAATTTCCAGCATCTGATAAATCTCAAACTTGGATTGACATAATCACAATTCCTGCATTTGCTTCTTTGCTGTGTTCAAAGCACATGTATGACGGCTTTAATTAGTTCATCTATTCCTTACGTTTGCTGCCCATCTCGGCACAATGCCCTCGTCACCTCACGCCTGGACTACTGCAATGCTCTCTACATGGGGCTCCCCTTCAGGAACACCCGGAGGCTCCAACTGGTCCAGAATGCAGCCGCGCGGATGGTGATGGGAGCGACGTGGCGCTCCCATGTGACTCCACTCCTGCGTGAGCTGCACTGGCTCCCAGTGGTCTTCCGGGTTTGCTTCAAAGTTCTGGTTCTATCTTCAAAGTGCTCCATGGCTTAGGACCAGGGTATTTTCGGGACCGCCTTCTGCCACCAATAGCCTCTCACCAACCAGTCTGTTCCCACAGAGAGAGGCTCCTCAGGGTGCCTTCAGCCAAACAGTGTCGACAGGGGAGAGCCTTCTCTGTGGGGGCACCGGCCACCTGGAACGACTCCCCCCTGAGATAAGGAGGATACAGGACCTACATACCTTCTGCCGTGCCTTAAAAACACTCCTATTTCATCAGGCTGGCCTGGCTTAATCCTCCCTTTATAATGGGTTTTATACTGGGTTTTTAATTGTCTTTCATAATTGGATTTTAATTTGCTTCAGCCTAATTATTTAATTTATTTTAAATTTTTAACTTTTGTATGATATTGTATTTTAATCGGCTGTTCACCGCCCTCAGTCCCTTCGGGGAGTAGGGCGGTATACAAATTTGAATAAACTAAACTAAACAAGGCAACTCCGGCCGGCTCGCAACATTAAATGCGATGCTTAATGCAATGGTGGTTGTGCCACACCTTGCAACCTGCATTCCCACAACCCTGAACTGCAAGACATCCCACTGCTTGTCATCCTCGCCTAGTTTGTAGCGTCAAAAGTGCTTTCTACAACTCCTTGCCCTGTTTAATGGCCAAGGTCTTTCCTTGGCCGTTCTCAGCATAGCTTTCACGCGGGACAAATGTTAACGACACGCTTTTCTCTTTTCTAATCCTAGAAATATCTCTTAAATGCGTGGCTTGTATCCCGACAATGCTCCGGCCCTGTGCAGCACCCCTCCTGCGTGTGCCGGACGAGCAGATTGACGTTAGAATTTTACCAGGTGCGTTGATGACCAGCAGGTACTCCATGACTTAACAATTGTGACTGAGCCCAAAATTTCTGTACGTTAAGCAAAAGAGTTGATAAGCGAGCTTTGCCCTCTTTTACTTACGCCTTTTCTTTGCGCAGTTCTTAAGTGAATCACCACAGTTGTTAAGTAAGTAACATGGTCGTTAAGTGAACCTTAGGCTTCCCAGTGGATTTTGCTTGTCACAAAGTCACAGATTGTGATCTCATGACCCCAGGATGCTGCAATCATCATAAATAGGCGTCAGCTGCCGAGCGTCCGATTTTTGATCACATGGGAAATTATTTATTTATTTATTTATTGGTTCGATTTATATGCCGTCCTTCTCTGGAGACTCAGGGCGGCTTACAATGCGTTAAGCAATAGCCTTCATACATTTGTATATACCTGCTCAGTAGGGCTTTCGGCCCCTCCTAAGCGGTGTTCTTTTTTATACAAAGTCAGTTTATTGCCCCCACAATCTGGGTCCTCATGTTGAATCCTGCAACGATCATGAATGTTAAAAATGGTCGCAAGTCACTTTAGTGCTGTTGTAACTTTGAATAGCAATAGGAATAGCACTTAGTCTTATGCTGCTTCACAGTGCCTTACAGCCCTCTGTGAGAGGTTTACAGAGTCAGCATATCGCCCTCAACAATCTGCGTCCTCATTTTACCCCATCTCGGAAGGACGGAAGGCTGAGTCAACCGTGAGCCGGTCAGGATCGAACTCCTGGCAGTGAGTAGTGAGTTAGCCTGCAATGCTGCATTCTCACCACTGTGCCACCATGGCTCTTACAAGAGAAAAAAAGGAAGGAAAAGAAAGAAAAGGACAAAGAGAAAGGATGGAGGAGGGAAGGAGAGGAAAGAAGAGAGAGGGAAAAAGAGAAGGGAAATAAGATATGGAGGGAGCAGGGGAGAGAGACAAAATGGAGAAAAAAGGGAAGGAAGAGAGTAGAGGAAAAGAAAGGAAAATTAGAAAAAGTGCAAAGGAAGGAGAGTATATCAATAGCACTTAGAGTTATATATCACCTTTCAGTAGTCCCTCAGATTACAGGAGGAAATTGCCCTTTCCTCCCTCCCTCCCTCCCTCCCTCCCTCCCTACTTAGCTCTTAGACTTATATACTGTTTCACAATGCTTTTACAGCCCCCTCTAAGCGGTTTACAGAGTCAGCGAATTGACCCCAACAATTTGGGTCCTCCTTTTACCAACCTCGGAATGATGGAAGGCTGAATCAACCTTGAGCCGGTCAGGATCGAACTCCTGGCAATGAGCAGTGAGCTAGCCTGCAATGCTGCATTCTCACTACTGCGCCACCACTGCTCTTATGGTCACTAAACGAATGGCTGTAAGTCAAGGACTACCTGCATTATGATAAAGTACAGGTGGCGGTGGCTGACTCTGAGGGCAAAAATGAAAGCAGGAATAGAAAACCCGAAACAGGAATAGGAAATGAAGATAGGAGTGGAAATTGACTCCAGGGTACGGAGCTGGAGAGAAGAGGCCAATTTTATTAAGAATGAATATGTTTTATGAATGATATGACCTATTTGTTAGCTCTAACTTAAATCTCACCTTATTTTGTTTTTCCTTTGTGTATGGCCAATCTGAAATGTCTGATGACCGGGATTCTTTTTAATCTTTTAATTTTGGGTCAGTGCCAAGAGGCCCTCGGGTGGTTTGTAAATGAAATAATGCCTTGCTTCTCTGTTGATTTTGCCCTTTGGATGAAAGAAACTGTCCTTAGATGGCTTTCAAAGGAGGGTGACCAGATAAGACGATGGCAAGAGCTTTAGTTAATCTGTCTTCCTTCCTGAGATTTGTCAGGGCAAAAGTTCCCTGGGGATCCTTGTAAACTAAGGTCACCGGTTTTTGGAAACAAAAGAGAGGATTTGGTGAATGTTTCCTTAGCAAGAAAGACAGGATAGAAAACACTTTGAGTCCAGACACTGCTTCTGTTTTAAAAGACACAGAATAACTTTATGGTCCCTTTTAATGCACACTAATCGGCAGGCATTAAATGGATATTTTGTGGCATGCATTTCTCACCACCTCAATATAGACTGCATAAACATGACAAAAATATAAATAGAAGAACAGAGTTGGAAGGGACCTTGGAGGTCTTCTAATCCAACCCCCTGCTTAGGCAGGAAACCCTACATCACTTCAGACAAAGGATTATCCAACATCTTTAAAATCTCCAGTGATGGAGCACCTCTGACCTGCTGTTGACTCACCAACCGTCCCACTCACTTTAATGCAGTGTTTCCCAAACTTGGCTATTTTAAGGTGCATGGACTTCAGCTCCCAGAATTCCCCAGACAGTATGGCTGGTTGAGGAATGCTGGGAGTTGAAGTCCATACATCTTCAAAAGGTCAAGTTTGGGAAACACTGCTTTAATGGGATGGCTGGTGATGCAGCAGGGACATAACAAAGGGAGGGACGTGGCAGGCAGCAGGGGAGTGGGTGCCTGGCGCTGCCAGGATGGATCTGAAATGACAGGAGCGCTTTAATATTATAAGCTGCTTAGAAGGTTTCACTTTCATTTTCACTTTTTGCCCTTCCTCCTCACACTTAGAACCTGGGGATACAGATGCAATTAGAATTAGAATTCTTTATTTATTTAGTGGACACAGAAGGACTTTGTCTTTGGTGCAGACGCTCTCAGTGTACATAAAAGAAAAGATGCGTTCTTCAAGAATCATACGGTACAACACTTATTGATAGTCATAAGGAACAAATAAGCAATCAGGAAATAATATCAATATAAATCGTAAGGATGCCAGCAACAAGGTTACAGTTATACAGTCCTAAGTGGAAAGAGATGGGTGATGGGAACGATGAGAAGATCAAGAGTAATGCAGACTTAGTGAATAGTTTGATAGTGCTGAGGGAATTATAAAAGCCCCTTCCTTCCTTCCTTCCTTCCTTCCTTCTTCCTTCCCTCCCTCCCTCCCTCAACAATCTGGGTAGTAATCTTGATTAATATCTTGCCTTCTATTGCCAGTGCATAAATTAAGCAACTTTAGGGATGAATGGGGAGGAAGGAGTTGCCAGGCTGTAAAATCTGCCCCACCAAAAGCAAGGATCCTTCTTGTTTTAAGTATTTTTTTTAAAAAAAATATTTTTTAAGACAAACATTTAGTACATCAGTCATCCCTCCCCTGTGACATCTCGATGTTACCTTCTTCAATTCTTTTTGTCCTTCGTCTTCCAAAAGTTTCTTCTATCTTGATCTTCATCCAAACCACTATAACCATTCATTACTATAACTGTATTCTAATCATCAAGTTTTTATACATAATTATGAAAGTAATCATTTCTATCTCTTTTCCAACCAGTAATAAAAATAACTCCATATCTTAAAATATTCTAACTCTTCCCTATCCTTAATCATCAAAGTTAATCTATTCATTTTTGCACAATCTAATTTTTTTTTTTATTACTCCTTCTTCCAAAGGTATTTTCTCTGCTTTCCAATTTTGAGCATAAACAATTCTTGCAGCCGTTATTACATGTTTAATCAAGTAGGTATTTTCCTTACTAATTTTTTCAGGCAGGATACCCAATAGGAATTTGTTTTACGTAATTAATGGAGACAATTGAAAGAGACCCCCACCCCCCCAGCAACGACACAGGCTGTTTGCTTCTGTCCTGCCCATCTCTTTTTAATGTCCTCCTCCTTCAGTCTCCGCCCGGCAAGTTCCAAATTGGCCAGGACAAGACAAGAATTTCAGAGAGCAGGCAGGATTCCAGCTCTGGGTGATCCGATCAAATTTAAAACGGAAGGGGGAACATCTGTCTGTTAAGACAGATCAAAATTAATTGGCAGCGACCTAGTTTGGAGGAAGGAAGTTGGATTGGATCAATCTTTTCTTCAGGCACTTTTATTCATTCATTTGTATCTCATCCCAGGGGTGCTTTTTCAGGAGGCAACTGGACTTTCTGGTTCTTCTTTGAAGACGTTTCTCTTCTCCTCCGAGAAGCTTCCTCAGTTCTGACTAGATGATGGAGGATGGAAGGATTGATACTCCTTGCAGACAGCTGGTCCTTTGCATCCGTGAGAGAGTCGTTGAGGCCCCTTGGAGGTTTCTCTGTGTCCTCAGAGTCCCCTGAGTGGTGCAAATGGGGGTGGAGACTTCTTGGAACTATTGAGAGGACTGTGTTGTAGACTGGAGATAGGAGATGTCAGCCGCTCCAAGAAGGCTCCGCATCCATTTGCCCCACTCAGGTGACCCTGAGGACACAGAGAAACCTCCAAGGGGCCTCAAGGACAGTTTTAAATCCTTCCATTCCCCACCATCCAGTCAGAGCTAAAGAAGCTTCTTTTTTTTTAAATTGAAAATGTTTTACAAATACAGAATTTTTCCCCCTTTCCCCCCCTTCTCCTCCCTAACCCTCCCTTACCCATCCCTCCCCACCCTTGACTTCCCTATAACTTTAACATTACAATTCCTTTTTTTTTTTAAATTTGATTTATATGCCGCCCTTCTCCGGTGACTCAGGGCGGCTTACAATGCGTTAAGCATAGCCTTCATACTTCTGTATATTTATACAAAGTCAGCTTATTGCCCCCACAAACTGGGTCCTCAATTTACCCACCTTAGAAAGGATGGAAGGCTGAGTCGACCTTGGGCCTGGTGAGAATTGAACTCGCAGTAATTGCAGGCAGCTGGATGTTAAATGCTGCCTTTAGTAGGAGGCATTAGCTCCCTATGCTACTCAGGCTCTTTTTAACATTCCAAATATTAAAAGGTGAAATCCAGATCCTATCATATCATACAATTCCCCCCCAGCTATTCTAGCCCCTGTCTATACTAAAAATTCCTAAATAACATTCAAGTAAAAGCTATCTGATGCATCCTGAATTGAAATTTATTCTGCACATAATCTATTCCAAATATTAAAAAATGAAATCCAAGTCATAATTCCCCCCAACTACTCTACTCTACCCCCTATATATGAATTTCTACATAGCATTCAGCTAAAAGCAATCTGATACTTCCTTGTTTGATATTTATTCTGCACATAGTCTATCCATTTCTTCCATTCCCACACAAAAGTTTCTTGAGTCCGGTCTTTTAAATATGCTGATATCTTCGCCATTTCTGCAAAACTGGCCAACTTCAAAGTCCATTCTTCCATAGTAGGCAAAATTTCTTTTTTCCAATATTGACCAATCAATAATGTAGCTGCTGTGACCATATATAATATCAGTTTTGTTTCATTCACTGAGAAATCCTTAACTTTTCCCAATAAGAAGAAGCTTCTTGAATGAGGAGCAAAACATCTTCAAAAGAAAAAAACCAGAAAGCCCAGTTGCCTTTTGGGGGGGGGGGGGGAGCACCTTTGGGACAACCATGACTGAAGGAGCTGAGATGTTTCTCCATGGAAAACCCGTCGGCCTTGGGCAGTGGGTGCCAACCAAGCGGCCGAGGCAGGACTGTCTTCGTGCTTCAAGGTGTAATTGGTGTAATTGTGACCTTTTCTTTAGTCTAGATGTTCTTCCTCGGGCCATCGGAAAGGTTTTATCTCTGGCTTCGTAGAGAACATCAAGCAGGAGCTGGCCAAAAACAAGGAGATGAAGGAGAGCATCAAGAAGTTCCGAGACGAAGCGAAGAAATTGGAAGAATCGGATGCCCTTCAGGAAGCGAGACGGAAATACGTATGTTGGCTTCGCCGGCGCCGGAGGGCATTTTGTTGCTTTTGGCGGCCAGAAGAACTTTTATGGGACAGGTAGTCCTCGGCTTACGACCATGACGGGGTCCAGAATGTCCATCCCTGAGTGAGGAGGTTGCTGAGTGAGTCACACCTAGTTTTAAGAACTTTTCTCGCCACGGTTGTTGAGGGAATCGCGGAGTTGTTAAGCGAATGCGTCTCCTGCCGTTGAGTTTGCTGGTTGGAAGCTGGCTGGGAAGAGCGCAGAGGGCCCCCATAGGACACCGGCCTACCGCAACCGTCGTAAGTCCGTGCCAGTTGCCCAGCATCTGAATTTTGATCGAGGGAAACCATGCGGATGCTGCGACAGCCATAAGCGTCAGGACCGGTTGTAAGAGGGTTTTTTTCCGTGTCGTAATTTTGAGTGGTTGCTGAAACAAAATGGCCGTAAGCCGAGGGCTGCCTGTACAGACAGTCCTTGACATAACAACAGTCCGTTTAGCGACCGTTCAAAGTTACAAGATGAGTGGAAACAGTGATTTATGACCGGTTTTCACACTTAACGTCCGTGGCGGCATCATTCATGGTCATGCGATCAAAATGCAGACGCTTGGCAACTGACTCACATTTATGACGGTGGCAGCGTCCCAGGGTCACGTGACAACCCCCCCCCCCCCCACTTGCGACCACCTGACAAGCAAAGGCGATGGCAAAACCGGACTCGCTTAATGACCGTTTGACTTAACTTGACATCCGCAGTGATTCACTTAACAGCCATTGGCCAGAAAAGTTCGTAAATTTGGGGCAAAACTCACTTAACAAATGCCCCGCTTAGCAATAGATATGTTGGGCTCAATGGCGGCCGTAACTAGAGGACTACCTGTATTCTGAGGGAAGGTGAAAAGCAGTCGATGTATAACTGTGTTAGGCATTCTTACTACTTCCAAAAGGAGGCATGCCCTCAGTGGTGAGCTAATTAATATGTGTGATCTGTTAGATTGTTAGGAAATAATAATTACCTAACTTGTTGGGTTGGCGATATATAAACCCTCAATATAGCTTGACTCAGCCTTCCATCCTTTCTAAGGTGGGTAAATTGAGGACCCAGTTTGTGGGGGCAATAAGCTGACTTTGTATAAAAATATACAAAAGTATGAAGGCTATTGCTTCACGCATTGTAAGCCGCTCTGAGTATATGCCGGAGAAGGGCGGCATATAAATCTAATTTAAAATAAAGTAAAAAAATCACAGAGCTGTCGTTGGTTGAGAAGAGAATTAACTTCTCCCTCTGCCACACCAACTTCTGCTTCCTTTCTTGCAGAAAACCATCGAGTCTGAAACCGTCAAGACCTCGGAAGTGCTTAGAAAGAAATTGGGAGAAATCAGTGGCTCCGTCAAGGAGGTAAGAACCGCAGAGAGATGTCCTTCCGGCCCTGGGGTCGTCTTAGGAGCCCTCGCTGCGCTGGGGTATTCCACTTGGTGGGAGGCTGAGAGTAAAGGAGTCCATGCTGATTCCTCCAAGAGTCAGCCTCCTTTCTTTTATTAGTTTATCAGAATATAAAAGAAAATGAAACTAATGGGAAATGAGAGGAGGAAAAGTGGAATGAAGACCCGGATTGTGGGGGCAATAAGATGACTTTGTATAAAAAAGAACACTGCTTTGGGGGAGGGGGGGAGCAAAAGCCCTACTAAGCAGGTATATACAAAAGTATGAAGGCTATTGCTTAACGCATTGTAAGTTGCCCTCAGTCTCTGGAAAAGGGCGGCATATAAATCTACTTCCCCTACGCGACTTGCATTGGTTGCCGGTTGCCCTCCAAGTGAGATTCAAGGTGCTGGTGATTACCTATAAGGCCGTATATGGCTTAGGCCCGGGATATTTGGGGGGCCATCTGCAGCCAGCAGCAGCTGACTATCACCCAGTGTGTTCCCACAGAGAGGGCCTCCTCAGGGTGCCGTTGGCCAGACAGTGTCTGCAGGCGACCCCCAGGGGGAGAGCTTTCTCTGTGGGCGCACCTACCCTTTGGAATCAACTGCCTCTGGAGCTCCGGGTGGCCCCCGACCTCCACTCTTTCCGTCACGACGTGAAAACATGGCTGTTTCGTTTGGCTGGCCTGGACTGATGGGGTTTTAATTTTTTAACTTGTTAGTCTTAATTGCACTTTGAACTCTGAGATTTGGATTTAATTTCTTTTTAACTTTTTCATTAGATGTTTTTACTGTTGTGAGCCGCCCTGAGTGTGGCTGGAGATAGGGCGGCATATAAATCTCATTTTAAAAAAAAGAAATTGAACCAATTAATTAATTAATTCTGCATCCAGGTTTGATGACCACAATGTAAAAAAGAGGTTGAGACTGTAGAAAGTGCAGAGAAGAGCAAGCAGGATGATGAGGGGACTGCAGGCTAAAACATATGATGAACGGTTGCAGGAACTGGGTAGGTCTAGTTTAATGAAAAAAAGGACTAGGGGAGACATGATAGCAGTCTTCCAATATCTCAGGGGCTGCCCCAAAGAAGAGGGAGTCAAGCTATTCTCCAAAGCACCTGAAGGCAGGACAAGAAGCAACAGGTGGAAACTAATCAAGGAGAGAAGCAACTTAGAATTAAGGAGAAATTTCCTGACAGTGAGAACAATGAATCAGTGGAACAACTGGCCTCCAGAAATTGTGAATGCACCAACCCTGGAAGTTTTTAAGAAGAGGTTGGACAATTTTTTTTCTGAAGTGGTGTAGGGTTTCCTGCCTAAGCAGGGGGTTGGACTAGAAAACCTCCAAGGTCCCTTCCAACTCTGTTCTTCTGTTCTTCTTCCTCCCCCCTCCCCCCCTCTGGTTGCAGAGCATAGATGAAGTCAGCAGGAGTGAGATTGGCCGGAAGATCAAGGAAGGAATGGAAGAAGCGGCCAAAACAGCGAAGCAGTCTGCAGAAACAGTCTCCAAGGGAGGAGAAAAGCTGGGCCGAACTGCAGCATTCAAGGCCATTTCACAGGCAAGTCCCCTTCTTTGGTCAGGAGCCACCCCGGCCGGGACAGGTCCAGCTCTTCTGACGTTTCAACGAAGTCTCATTCGTCATCTTCAGGCTGGTGTTCTCGGTTTCATGCTTCTAGGAGCAATGTGTGATCACAGCTGTTTCTTCCTTTTAACTGCTAGTGGAGGTGTGTTCTGATTGGATGGGAGGTTGGCTGTACTCTGACTGGATGGCGGTGTGTTCTGTTTGGGTGGGGGCTTGGTTGTATGAGGCACGACCACAGACCAGAAGCCAGACCGCAGCTGCATCATTAGCTACTTTAAACCCCGCCAATCCATACATGAAGCAGACTGACACCTGCCATGAGTGGTACGACCACGAACACGAAGCCAAACAGCAGCACAGCTCACCAGCTCAAATCCCTCTGCAACTCAGACTAACCTGAGCACAACCAAGCCCCCACCCAAACAGAACACACCCCCAGCCAATCAGAGCACAGCCAACCCCCCATCCATGTGACCCCCCCTCCTGTGTGAGCTGCACTGGTTCCCGGTGGTCTTCCGGGTGCGCTTCAAGGTTTTGGTTACCACTTTTAGGGCACTCCATGGCATTGGACCGGGGTATTTACAAGACCACCTTTTGCCACCAATAACCTCTTACCGAACTGTACGTTCCCATAGAGAAGGGCTTTTCAGGGTGCCATCGGCCAAACAGTGTCAACTGGCGGCCCCCAGGGGGAGGGCCTTCTCTGTGGGGGCACCTGCCATCTGGAACGAGCTCCCCCCGGAGATACGGAGGATCCCGGATCTGCGCACTTTTCATCGTTTTTGTTCCACAAGTCTGGCCCAGCCTAACACTCCCTTTTAAATTTTTAAATTTTAAATTGTTTTAATCTGTCTTATAAATTGGGTGTTTTTAAATTTGTTCTTGGGCCAAAACGTTTAATATTTTTAATGGGTTTTTAGTGTTTGTATTGTCTGTATTTTATCTTGGCTGTTCACCACCCTGAGTCCTTCGGGAGTAGGGCGGTATACAAATTTAATTAATTAATTAATTAATTAATTAATTTGTTGTTTTTTCCAAAGTTCACACTTTGGAAAAAAGTCCAGAGAACAGCAACTAAGGGCCTGAAGACTAAAACGTATGAAGGTTGCAGGAGCTGGGTATGTCTGGTTTAATGAAAAGAAAGATTAGGGGTGACATGATAGCAGTATTCCAGCTGCCACAAAGAGGAGGTGGTCAAGCTATTCCCCAAAGCACCTGAGGGCAGGATGAGAAACAACGGATGGAAACTCATCAAGGAGAGAAGCAACCTGGAATTAAGGAGATACTTCCTGATAGTGAGGACAATTAACCAGTGGAACTGCTTGCCACCAGAAATTGTGAATGCTTCATCACTGGAGGTTTTTAAAAAGAAATTGGACAGCTACTTGTCTCAAACAAATAGCTCTCAAATCTTAAATGCTCTCAAATCTTAAATGCTTAAATGCTGCCTCCTACAAAGCATTTAAGATCCAGCTGCTGCAATTACTTGCGAGTTCAATCCCAGGCAGGCTCAAGGTCAACTCAGCCTTCCATTCTTTCTAAGGTAGGTAAATTGAGGATCCAGTTTGTTGGGGGCAATAAGCTGACTTTGTATAAATATAAATATACAAAAGTATGAAGGCTATTGCTTAACGCATTGTAAGCCGCCCTGAGTCTCCGGAGAACAATGGCATATAAATCAAATTTAAAAAAAAAAAACCTCTGCAGGGTCTCTTCCAGCTCTATACTGATTGATGATTGATTGATTTGGACTTTTCATGAGCAGACCGAGTTCCTTGCGGCTGACGTGTAACAGCGCTTCCCTTCCCAGGGCATGGAGACCGTCCGGAAGGAGATTGACGAGAGCGTGCTGGCTCAGACGGGCCCTTACAGGCGTCCGGAGAGACTCCGGAAAAGGACAGAATCTGCCGGCGAAAGGCTGAAAGATGAGCGGATATTCGAAGCCAACGAGTGGGTGTCAGAACTGGGACCAGCCTTCCCAGGGGCTCCGGGAGTGGGCAGCTTGCTGTGGGGTGATGGGGTGGCGGTGGCAGGAAAGGAACCTTCTCCAGGAGACGCCTATTTTACCCAGGGCTCCAGCTGAAGCACCAGGATGAGTTCCAATCCAGACACGACAAACACTCTGAAGTTCACTCAAAGATTCCTTAGGTGTGCCAGCAGCCCCGGCCAAAAATCTCTCTCTCCCAGCAGGCTTACAAGTCCTTCCGGCCAGAAGTTGAATAGTTGTCCTCCACATCTATTCATCTCTGCCCCCTGCCTTTTCTCCCCAGAGCTAGGGAGAGGCATTGCTAGCAGCGGTAGCTCTTCCATCCCAAGGACCGGCCCATTGATTTCCACTGCTCTCCTCTCCTCTGCTTTCTTTGCATCTGTACATTAGCCACTGGACCCAGCTGTTCCTCCTCTTCCTCATTAGCCACCTCCAGACCTGGGGGCTGTTGACTCCATTTGAGGGCTGACGGATGGCCCAGCTCACGCTGTCTCGCACTCTCCCTCCCTCCCTCCCTCCCTCCCTCCCTCCCTCCCTCTCTCTGACAGCTCCATTCCCTCTTCCCCCTCTCCGGTTGCCTTGATGCTGGCCCTGACTCCCACACCGCCTCCTCCTCATCTGGTTCAGCTGCTGGAGGCCACAACAGAATGTCTGACCTGCCCCTGGGAAAAACAATCCTAAATGACTCATGCGGGCGCTTGGCTGCGACGGTTTCTTCCACGGGAGCCGGAAAAAAGCTCCCCTTCTGAACTTCTGGAGAATCAGCGACGGGGATAAGTAGGGGGACACGCCGGCCTCCTTCCCTAACTTCCTTCTCTTTCCCCCTCCAGGCAAGCGATGGGCATGGTCCTACACAAAGACTCCAAGTGGTACCAGCAATGGAAGGAGTTCAAGGACAACAACGTGGTTTTCAACCGTACGTATATGGGATTGCAGTGGTTAGGGTACCAAGCTGACAATTGTTCAGCTCGAGACCCGGTTGCTGCTACAGGACGGGGTGAGCGCCTGTCACTCGCTCCAGCTCCTGCCGACCCAGCAGTTTGAAAACGGGCAACCACACGAGTTGATAAATGGGTACCACTTTGGTGGGCAGCTTAATAGGGACAGGAAAGGAAACCCCCATCTGGCGTTTCCTGGGCAATGGTGATGTCACCGGCTAATCCTTCAACCCGGAAGTGCTTCTGACACGGAACTATAGGACAGGAAGTACTGTAGGATCCCTCCCTCTCCATCACCCAGAGTCACTTTGAAACAAGAATGGCAGAGAATGAATTTAAGAAGTAGAATAGATAAATAGTCTCTACTCAGGGAGCCTGGAACGGCTCTTTTCAGCTGTCAGATAATTTTATGGTTAGGAAACTGAACAATAAACAGGACTCCCAAAAATTTGGCCACTTGGAAAAGATCGTTAAAAATGTTTAACTTTTAACGCCCCAAATCCTAATGTTTTATTAGGTCTATTTACTGTTTGATACATTATAAGACTGCCCAGAGTCGCTTGATAGTGAGACGGGCGGTATATAATTTTACTGTATTTTCCGGCGTATAAGACGACCCTCCTCAGAACCATTTAAGGCTCGTCAGAGCCTTTCGGGCTGGTCTGCCTGGTTACAGGAGAATGAGACCCGGCGTATAAGACGACCCCCAACTTTTGAGAAGATTTTTGGGTGTTAGAAAGTAGTCATACGCAGGAAAATACAGTAATTAAAAATGAAGGTTTCAAGAGATCGTTAAAAAAAAAAAGTATTAACCATCATTGCTGCACATTAGACAGAAGTTTGTCTTTCCAGTTTTGAGGGGGGCCCCCGCATTAAAAAAAAAATCGTAGTTTTCAAATGTTGCATTAGAGGCATAAAAAGACACATTTCCATCTCTGGCAGTCCATCCTGAATCTTAATAAGCCCCTTGGCTTTCAGCTGAAAATAATACAGGACGAGACCAAAGTACATGGGGTCAATCTTCCGTTTTCTCCAGCATCAAAACCAATCCTCCCAAAACGTGATCTGAAGCAGCTGCTGCCCCCCCTCCCCCCCAGTCTTTCTGGCTTGGCAGCCTGGCCACGAGGTGGGGGAGAGAAGAGGGGATGGTCTTGTGCGAATGGCAGAGGTGTGCGCACGAGGACGCACGGCTCCATTGGTGCAAGGAAACAGATTGCGAGCTGCATGTGTGAGGAGAGCTGTGAGTGTGAGTGCCCGCCAGTTTCAAATGGGCTGATGCCCAGTAGTGGGCTTCGACCCAGGGGGTTGCGGACCCCTGATCTGAAGGGTCCGGTCAACTCTAAAGAATCTTTTCTGCTATTTCAGGCGTGTCAATTTCATTGAGGGCTGCATCAGGGCTGTGGTTGAC
The DNA here is from genome assembly GCA_038048745.1 of Coluber constrictor foxii. NCBI lineage: Eukaryota > Metazoa > Chordata > Lepidosauria > Squamata > Colubridae > Coluber > Coluber constrictor. The sequence continues at coordinate 4,106,173 of CM075958.1, read as the reverse complement.
CTCAGGCTGGGGCGGGTGGGAACGTGGCCGAATGGGTGGGCGTGGCCAGCTTGATGCCACTCCCCAAACTGCTGGCATGTTTCCTCTTTGCATTGGGTAGACCGGGCCGAAGTGACAAGGGCCGGCCCCTTACATTTTCCGGGATGGCCCTGCAGGCTGGTTCCAACCACATCGCGGGCCGGATCTGGCCCACGGGCCCTAGTGTCATTTTTAAGACACTAGGACAGTGTTGGCGAAACTGAGGACCAAAATGGGAGTGCGTGTGTGAGAAACCGGAAGAGCAGCCAGCCGGTGCGAATGCGCGTACCGGGTGGCTGCTCTTCCAATTTCCAGCACGTGCATGCACAAACGACCTCCTGTTTCTGGCAAGCATGTGCGGGCAAAGACCAGGTGGCCGGTGTGCATGCCTGCCCCGGAACCCGGAAGAGCAAGAGGCGACCGCTCGCGTGCCCGGTGAGGTGTCTCCATGTGCCACTTCCGGCAGCTGTGCCGTAGGTTCTCCATCACGGCTCTAGGAAATACATTTCCTGTTTTTAAAGCGACCCTCTCCTGGTTTCCCAGGGCGGGGGGTCCCTATTCATTCTTCCAGAGGCCCCTTTCCGTTTTCTTAGGGTTTTTTGAAATGAAGATGAAATACGACGAGAGTGACAACACCCTCATCCGTGCCTCGCGCGTCATGACGGACAAAGTGACCGACTTCATAGGTTTGTCTCTCTCTCTCTCTCTCTCTCTCTCTCTCTCTCTCTCTCTCTCTCTCTCTCTCTCGGGTGGGCAAGGGACATTTCTGGCCGGCCGTTGGCAGGATCTAGTGGGGCAAAAAATCATTGTTTCCCTGTAACAAATGCAAGGTTTCCAAAATTGCTTGACGACGGTTGATTTAGTGACCGAAATTACAACAGCATTGAAACCTGTCTATCATTTTTCACATTGAACGACCGTTGCAGGATCCCTGCGGTCATTGTGATCCAAATTTGGACACTTGGCAACTGGCTCAGTCTTACGACGGTTGCAACGTCCCGGGGTCAACCCTACGGTCACCTTACCGGTTTCGGCAGGGGGCTTTTAATTTCACGAGAGTCTCAACACGGGGAGGGTCCCAAGATCGAAGTCTGGATTGGGGTTTATAGAGTGGTTGATTCAGCCCAGAGTGAAGACCACTCATTCTCAACTGTGGGCCCTTTAAGATCTGTGGACTTCAACTCCCAGAATTCTCCAGCTGGCATAGCTGACTGAAGAATTCTGGGAGTTGAAGTCCGCAGATCTTAAAGGGCCCACAGTTGAGAAACACTGATGAAAACAGATCTGGGAGGATTCTGGGAGTTGAAGTCCACAGATCTTAAAGGGCCCACAGTTGAGAAACACTGGTGAAAACAGATCTGGGGGCATAGCTGACTGGAGAATTCTGGGAGTCGGAGTCCATAAATCTTAAAGGGCCCACAGTTGAGAAATACTAAAGACAGACCTGGGAGTGTTAGTGGTCCCTGCTGCCCCATGAGCCTCCGTTGAGCCAAGCTGCCCTGGAGCCATCCCTGCAGGGCTGGGAGGGACGTAGAAAGGGAAGGAAGTGCTGGTTTGGGGAAAGACACCGATCCCCTGGGGTCCCCCTCCCCTCCTTCTGAAGAGCAGGGAACGGATCCTTCCTGCTTAGCCATCCCCTCTCTCCCTCCGGCAGGCGGGCTCTTCTCCAAGACAGAGATGTCTGAGGTCCTTACGGAGATCCTGCGCGTTGACCCCAACTTCGACAAGGACCAGTTCCTCAAGCAGTGCCAGGTCGACATCATCCCCAATGTTCTTGAGGTAGGTGGGGGGTGGGGGGAAAGAGAGAGGCGGTGTGGTTTCCCCAGCCCGGCCCCCCCCCATAAGAAGCCCAGACTTCACAGGGGTAGCAGAGGAGAAAGGGTCTGGCAGGACCCCTGGCCAGCTTTTCAGGGCTTGAACAATTGTGGCCGTAAGTCAAGGACTACCAACAGTTGTGGCCGTAAGCCGAGGACTACCTTGTAAAATTGCAGCAAAGAATGCCGATTCTTGCAGCCGACAGATGTGGGACCGGTAGCCTCATCTGTCGAAACCGCTGACCTCCAGTGGTTCTAACCCCAGTGGTCGTAAGCGGGAGGACCGGTGGCAAGTCCCACTTTTCAGTGCCATTGTAATTGGAACGGTCGTTAAAATGAATAGTAAAATACCTGTAGGATAGAAGGATAGGAGGGAGTTTGAGCCGAGCAGCCATTGGTACCTCTGTGGCTCCTTGGGTGGAGGTTGGGGTGGGGGTGGGTTTTCCCCAGAGGCCCCTTAGAGCAGGGAGATCAGCTGTCTTCCTCCTGTCAAACCTGCCCCAGTCTGATCCCCTAGAGTCGCTTGATATTGAGTTGGGCGTCGTATAAATTTAATTAAAAATAAAGGATTCAAGAGTTTGTTAAAAAAAAAAAAGTATTAACCATCATTGCTGCACATTAGACAGAGTTTTCTCCTTCCAGACTTGATTCCCGTCCCACCTCCCAAAAAAATGATACATATTTCATAGTTTCCAAATGCTGCATTGCAAGCATGAAAAAAACGCATTTCCACCTATGAATGTTAATAAGCCGGTGGCTTTCAGCTGAAAATAATTTAGGACAAGACCAAAGTATATGAGCATGTGAGTCGATCTTCATGACTTGAAGCATTTCTCAGCTCCCTTTGATTGAAGTCAAAAGGCACTTGTGCTAAGAGAAGTTTTGTTGCCCAGAAAAAAAGGATTGGGAGGGACGATGACGGGACTTATTTATGACAGTGTCAGACCTGCCCCGGTCTGATCCCTTAGGGAAGTGAAACCCTCGACTCCATTTGATTGAAGTCAAAAGGCACTTTTGCTGAGAGATCCTGATTGCAAGAGAGTCAAGCAAAGTCTAAAATTACTGTGCCAATACAGAGCTAGAACCCCTGATTTCCCCGAGCCCTCCCTCCCCTCCCCTGCCCTCCCCTTCGTGGTCCGTTTGGGCGTAGCCAATCTGGTACCACCAAAATGTTTTGGGGAAACACTGAAGTGTTTCAGCTGCTGAAATTCCACTCCCGGGTCAAACGGCCTTGAAGATGCCAGCACGAATCGGATTCTCTTCTTTTTCAACTGTCAATTCCCCCCCCCCACACACACCTCCTAATTTCCCACCATACACATGTAGTCCTCAACTTACAACAGGGACCGCTCCAAGTTACAACGGGCACGGAAAAAAGTGATTTGGGACCGTTTTTCATAGCGACAACTTTTGCAGCAGTCCCTCCGTTGATCAGGTGCTCAAAATTCAGAGGCTTGCCAACGGGTTCATACTTACATCCCAAGGTCACGTGATGCCCTTTTGCGACCTCCACGGGGGATTCACCTACCAGCCCAGTGACCTCCTCATCCACTGCAATGTTTCCCTGAACAACGGAGGCAAGGATGTTGGTAAAAACGGGGCAAAACACACTCGTCTCACTTTACAACAGAAATTTGGGGCTCAATTGTAGTCGTAAATTGAGGACTACCTGTACAGCAAATTGCTCCTTGCTATCCCCCCCCCCCCCCCCTTTGATGACAGAACACCCATCTCCCTCCGATTCCCATTTTAAATGCAATGGGAGCATCCAGTGTTAAATCCCGGTGTTATCGAGGGTCTTCAGAGGAATCAAACTTAGTCTCACCCTCTCCCATGCCGGCTTTGTCCTTCCCTCTTGCCCAGGGCACCCTTGGGACCCTTCCCCATCCATCCACTGCCCCCAACACACAACCCACACACCTGACAAGCATCTCCTGTCTCTTTTCCATAGGCTATGATCTCTGGAGATCTGGATATCTTGAAGGACTGGTGCTACGAAGCGGTGAGTCTCCGCAGGAGGATGGATGGCTGCTGGAGAAGGGGAGCATTGAAAATGCTTTCAGGGGTCCCAGAGAAAAGCCCAGCGGGACCCCTTTCAGCCCTGATATTTGGAGGATTCTCTCTGTGGTCCCCTTTCAGCCTCTCCCTCTTTGGCCAGAGAAAAGCCGGAGAGGGTGGAGAAGCTCATGGCTCCCCCACTCCCCCCATCTGCCTTTGTCCCCAGCTCCTCTGACCGGCAGCCTCTTCAGCTCCCCGAGTCTCCTCTCTGGGTTCAGCTTCTGCCTCTTTGTCTCTTTAAAATGGTGACCTGTGTGATTTGTGAGGTGGTCCTTAAGCGAATTGCAGTCGTAAAGCGAATCCGCTGCTCATTATGGGCTTTTCTTGGGGTCCCTCATAACTTTTTTTATTATCATTATCTGATTTATATGCCGCCCTTCTCCGAAGTCTCAGGGCAGTTTACAATTCATTAAACAATAGCCTTCCTACTTTTGTATATTCATACAAAGTCAGCTTATTGCCCCCACAAACACAAACTGGGTCCTTAATTTACCCACCTTAGAAAGGACGGAAGGCTGAGTCAACCTTGAGCCTGGGGAGATTCGAACTGGTGTAATTGCAGACAGCTGGATGTTAATTACGGTGCTTTAGTCTGCAGAGCTAAACCAGGCTCTTAACTTAAAACGACCTCTAAGCCACCAGTCATAAGTCGGGGACTTCCTGCCTGTATAAAGAAGTTACCTCTTTTACTGTTTCACAGGATTTCTGATGCTTTGGTTAATTTAACCAAAGGCGATGAGGGCTGTGATAAATACAGATGTTTTTAAAGGCAGATTTGGGGTGCCTGATTCTTAAAACGGCCCTACACAGCCTTTAGGGCTGGGAACTTGATTCCCCTTGGAGGAAAAAAATGTCTCAAGTCGTCCCTTCTGCGGAGGTTTCCGTACAGGACCCCACGCATCCTGTGGGGCCGAGAGACCGGACTCCCTTAAACGGGCGCCTTCTTCTCTTTCAGACCTACAGCCAGCTGGCCCATCCCATCCAGCAGGCCAGAGCGATGGGGCTCCAGTTCCACTCCAAAATCCTGGACATTGACAACTTGGATGTGAGTAGCCCCTTCCTTCCCACTCGGGAACTCTTGCGAACCCCCAACCGCTAGTTTGGACTCTCGGCGGCTCCTCTCTTGCACCCAAAAGAGCTCCAGCGGAAGAGACGTTCCCCGAACGCCCAGGTACCCCTCGAGGGCTTCTCTTCCCTCCTCCTCTGGTCTTAACCTCCCCCCCACCCCCTTTGGAGCAGGTGCACCAAATTAGGCCTTTTTGTGGACATTCCTACCTTTTTCATCACTTAAGACATGGACGGACATTGTTCTCAAGAAAGCCCAGTGGGGTGCTCCAGGTGGAATCCATTTATAATTTGGGGTGACTTTCTCTCTCTCTCTCTCTCCAACCATCCACCCAACCATCCATTCACTATGTCTGTCTGTCTGCCTCCCTCCCTGCCCAACTACCTTCTCATCTGTCCATGTGTCTGTCCATGCATCCATATCTATCTATCTATCTATCTATCTATCTATCTATCTATCTATCTATCTATCTATCTATCTATCTATCTATCTATCTATCTATCTATCTTTCATCTATCTATCATCTCTATAATCTTTGTCTATTTATCTATCATTTCTATCATCTATCTATCTATCCATCTATCTGTCTGTCTATCTATCTATCTATCTCTATCATTTAATCTATCTTCTACATCTATTTATCTAATCTATCATTTCTCTGTCTTGTCTATCATTTAATCTATCTTCTATGTCTGTCTGTCTGTCTGTCTGTCTATCTATCTATCTATCTATCTATCTATCTATCTATCTATCTATCTATCTATCTCTATTTGTATTGTTTAATCTATATTCTATATCTATCTATCTATCTATCTATCTATCTATCTATCTATCTATCTATCTATCTATCTATCTATCTATCTATTTAATCTCTATCATTTCTCTGTCTATCTGTCTCTATCATTTAATCTATCTTATCTATTTTATCTATCTATCATCTATCTATCTATCTATCTATCTATCTATCTATCTATCTATCTATCTATCTATCTATCTATCTATCTATCTATCTATCTATCTATCTATCTTTTCTCCCCCCACCCCTTCCCTCCTCTCCTTTGTAGGTTTTCCTTTGAAAACCAAACGCACACACACACCTTTGGGATAACCATGACCTGGCTGACTGAGAAACTCCATAGACGTTGAGCCACTTAAAAGTGTTTCATAGCTTGTGCTGGACCGGTCACAGCGACATCTTATGGACTAGCACCTTGAAACATCCTCTCTTTTCAGCTGGCGATGGGGAAGATGATGGAACAGGGGCCCGTGCTGATCATCACCTTCCAGGCTCAGCTCGTGATGGTGATTAAGAACCAGAAGGGAGAGGTGGTGGAAGGAGATCCGGTAAGGGGCTTATCCGCTGGGGAGATAGGGGAGGGGGGGGTGCTTCCTGGCCCACCATTCGAACGGTGCCAAATTCAACAACCTCTGTTGAGAAAGAAGATAAAGATTAGCCTCTAGGCCAGGGGGGTCAAACTAGATTTCATTGAGGGTCGCTGTGTCAGGATTGTGGTTGACTTTGGGCGTGGCCAGCTCGACGTCTCTTGTGTCGGGGGGGGCAGGGGGGCTGTGGTGGCCCGAGCGCTCTGCCAGCGAAAACGGGCTCCCAAACTCCATTTTTGGCTGCCATGGTCTCGTGCAACCCTTTGCCAGCAAAAACGGAGCTCGGGAGAGTCACCCGCGGCCCTCCCGAGCTCCGTTTTCACTGGCAGGGACACCGCAGGCTGGGCCTTGGCTGTTTCCAGGGTGGCCCCAGGCCCAGATCTAAGCCCCCCAAGGGCCAGAAGCGGCCTGCGGGCCTTGAGTTTGACACCCCTGCCCTAGGCAATCAAAGGAGGCTGGATTTAATTTTGAATTTTCCTTCCCCCCCTCCCTCCACCCCAGTCTCCTGTTCCCTCCCTTCCCTGCTTCCCTAGCATCAGGCTCCTGACTTGGGGGCCAGGAGTTTATTTATTTATTTATTTATTTATTTGTTTAGACTTATATGCCACCCTTTCTCTGAGAGGACTCAGGGCGGCTCACAACAATAAAACAAAAAAATAAAACAAAAACTCCGGGTTAAAAGTTACACATAAATTCCCAAAAATCAATTAAAATCCATTTTAAAACCCAGTGAAATAGCCACGTTTTTAGTTCGCGGCGGAAAGAGCGAAGGTCAGGGGCCACCCGGAGCTGCAGGGGGAGCTGATTCCAGAGGGTAGGTGTGCCCACAGAGAAGGCCCGCTCCCTAGGGGTTGCCAGCCGACACTGCCTGGCCGACGGCACCCCAAGGAGGCCCTCCCTGTGGGAACACACCGGGCGATGGGGAGCTGCCACTGGCCGCAGATGGTCCGTCAGGTACCCTGGGCCTAGGCCATGTAGGGCTTTATAGGTGATAACCGGCATCTTGAATCTCACCCGGAGGGCAACTGGTAGCCAATGCAGGTCGCACAGGAGGGGTGTAACGTGAGAGTGTCGGGACACTCCCATCACTACCCGCGCGGCCGCATTCTGCACCAGTTGAAGCTTCCGAGTGGTCTTCAGGGGCAGCCCCATGTAGAGAGCGTTGCAGTAGTCGATCCGGGAGGTGACGAGCGCATGAGTGACTGTGCGTAAAGCATCACGGTCCAGGTAGGGGCGCAACTGGTGCACCAGACGAATCTGGGCAAATGTCCTTCTGGTCACGGTCGTAACATGGACTTCCAGAGACAGTCGTGAACCCAGGAGGACGCCTAAGTTGCGCGTCCTATCAACAGGGGGCAGCACCTCACTCCCTATAACCAGCGGTGGAACATCCCCATGGAACCGAGATGTCGGTACCCACAGCCACTCCGTCTTGGCAGGGTTGAGCCGAAGCCTGTTCCTCCCCATCCAGAGCCGCACCGCTTCCAGCCACCGGATGTTTCCTTCTCTGTGGGAAACGGGTCCAAATGGCTCTTTGTGTGTTTAAGATTGCAGATCCCTGGACTAGATAATCAAGGGGACTGCGGGGTCCGGAGTGCCCTTTAATCAGCTGCTTGCTTGGGGAGGTTGTGTGTGTGGTGGTGGTGGGGGGGGCTTTTCCAGCCAGAGTTGCCTTCTGCAGCCACTCTTAATCACCCCTGCCCTTCCTTTCTCTTTCCCCCTCCAGGAGAAAGTCCTGCGGATGTTGTACGTCTGGGCCCTCTGCAGGGACCCCGAAGAGCTGAACCCCTACGCTGCCTGGCGGCTTCTGGACATTTCTACCTCCAGCACCGAGCAGATCCTATGAGTCGGCCCCGGGGGGGGGGGGGGGGGGGCTCGGCAGAGCTCCTGCAGACCGTGTCTACCCCTCACCCCCTACCCCACCATCCTGCGCAGAGTCCAGCACGAGAGACCCCTTGGTGCAGCAGGGCTGGGCCGGGGTGCTGGTTCGGATGCAGATGCTGGGAGACCCTCCCCCGGACTCTCTTTTTCTGGTCTTCAGACTTGGAACTTGCCGGCATCCGAGCGCAATGCGAGGCAACGCTAAGCCCACGGACTTCTGGATCTGCCGGGACTCCGGCCTACGCTTTGCCAAAGTTGTGCCTGTTCCAAAACTCGCTGCCCTCCGTCTCGCGCCGAAGAGGCTTCCAGAACGGTCCTTTCCTTGCAGTTGAGTCGAGAGGCTGGGCCGGACTCCAGTGGGGCTGCCTTGGGGCACGTGGGAGGGAGGGGACGATGACCTACAGACACGCGGGAGAGAAAAGAGAGAGGGTCTCGCGGCGTGGAAGGCCGGCCGGAGATGGTCTTCCTTTCAGGAGCTATTTTCTCGTAATGTCGGCAGGTTCAGAGTGGAACCTGGGCTCTTCGGTACCCCCTTTCCTCTTTCCGCAGCCATGGCTGGTCTTGGAATTGGCTTAGCGCCCTTGATGGGGTGCCAGGGGGTGGTGGCCTCCTGTCCATAAAAGTCTTCTTCTCCACCGTAAATTAAAAAAAAATGCATCCCACCCACCCCATGTGTGCCCTTATCTGTTCTGACCCAGATCCCCAAACACGGCAAACCCTCTGAAGTTCACTCAAAAATTCCTTTATTAGAAGTGCCAGCAGCTCCGGCAAAAAGTTTTTCTCTCTGTCTCACGCAGACTTACAAGTCTGTCCACCAGAGAGATGATTAGTTGTCTGCCACACCTATTCATCTCTGCCCCCTGCCTTTTCTCCCCAGAGCTAGGTGGGGCTTCGCTAGCAGCGGTGATTTTTCCGTCCCGAGGACCGGCCCATAGATTTCCACTGCTCTCCTCTCCTCTGCCTTCTGTGCATCGGCACGTCAGGCAGTGGACCCAGCTGTTCCTCCTCTTCCTCATCAGCCACCTCCAGACCTGGGGGCTGTTGACTCTCCATCGGAGGGCTGACGGACGGCCCAGACTCTGCCCCTCTCTTTCTGCCAGCTCCATTCCCTCTTCCCCCTCGGAGCTCCCAGGTTGCCTTGATGCTGATCCTGACTCCCACGCCTCTTCCTCCTCCTCCTCCTCCTCTGAGTCAACTGCTGGAGGGGCCGTATCTGTCAAAATTGGAACGTAGCCGGGCCAGCAGCCAACTTCAGATTCCCGAGATGGATCCTGCCCCGAGCAGCAAAATACAGCCAGCCCTCGGCTTATTGACCTCAACGGAGCCCCCAAATCTATGTTGCTAATTGAGACATTTGTTAAGTGAGCTTTTGACCCACTTTACAACTTTCCTTGCCACTTTCGGTAAGCGAAGCTCCGCAGTTGTTAAATTAGTCACACGGTTCTTAAGTGAATCCGGCTTCCCCCCTTTGACATCTGCTGGTCAGAAAATGGTCCTAAGTCATTCTTTCCCTCCCAATGCTGTTGTAACTTGGAACGGTCACTGAGCGAGCTGTCGTAAGTCGAGGACTAGTACCGGGGGGGGACGATATTTTTTTCCAGCAACCGGACAGGTGTGCCGTGTCTCAGGGGTGCCAGAGTTTAACCAGGGAAGGAAGAAGAGGTCGGTGAGGGTGGGGGGTGCAAGGCACCGGGGAGGAGGGGGGGCAGTGCCAGCCCCACAACTGAAGCCCTGCCCCTCCCTCGTGGCTCTGTTGCACGTGTGATGTGTCAAAACAGGGACATGTTGTGTGGTTGGAAGCCTATTAAACTTATGGCGGCGGGATGGGTGAACCCAGCCAATTGGAATGGATGGCATGGAACCACAATTAAACCATCATGGCTTAGCAAAGTTGGAGCCCAGCCAGGAAACTGCAGATGGACGCAGGAGAAAGTGGGTTGGGTTGCCGTTTGTTAGTGATGGTCAGTTCACCTATGCACTAAAGCCCAGACTGAATCTCTCAATCTGTCTATTTACCTGATTTATCTACAGTAGTTACTCTCCTACCTGTCCATCTACTTCTCTCTCTCTCTCTCTCTCTCTCTCTCTCTCTCTCTCTCTCTCTATATATATATATATATATATATATATATATCTTATTGCCTACTAAAACTTATGTTTGTCTCTCTCGCTATCTCCTGTGTGTGCACATGCATGCATCTGTGCCTGTCAATCAATCAATCTGTGTGTGTGTGTGTGTGTGTGCCCACACCTCTTGTCAATCTGTCCGTCAATCCATCATCTATCCTCTCTGTCTGTCTATCTATCCTCTCTGTCTGTCGTGTCTATATCAGTGTTTCTCAACCTTGGTAGCTTGAAGATGGGTGGACTTCAACTCCCAGAATCCCCCAGCCAGCGCTGCTGGCTGGGGGATTCTGGGAGTTGAAGTCCACCCATCTTCAAGCTACCAAGGTTGAGAAACACTGGTCTATATCCTCTGCCTGCCTGTCTGTCTATCATCTCTATCATCCATCTATCCATCATCGATCTCCTGTCTGGCTGACTAATCTCCCCCCCCCCACCCACCCATTTTAACCTAATCCTCTCTGCCATTCTGGTTTGGCTCTTGAGTGCTTCAGGATCCAGAAGGGGCCACCAGAGGAAGTGCTGGGGAATTCTGGGAGTTGAAGTCCACTCCTTTTTAAAAGGCACCAAGGTTGAGAAATTAAATTCTCCCTCGGGGCGTTAAGGTCTCCTCTGGGGCAGGACTTTAGAGGCAGCCTCTGGCTGAACTGAGCTGGGCCGGGCAGCCCACCATCCGATTTCTGCTTGGATGGGAGACCACAAAGAAATCTCAAGTCTTGGCAGTCGGACAGAAATGATAAAAGCCGCTTGGAAGAAGGGAACAAGCACCCCATTTCTTCCAGGGCATTGGCTTAAAAAAACCCCTTCACGGTCCCTTTGTTCGTTAGTTAAATTGCTTTTTTCTGCTAAACGAGCAAAATACTGGCTGTCCTCAACTTATGACCGCAATCGAGCCCAACATTTCTGTTAAGCGAGACGGTTCAGTGAATTTTGCTCCATTTTACGGCTTTTCTTCCTGCTGTCGTTAAGTGAATCGCTGTTAAGTCACCTGGTCATTAAGTGAATCTGCCCCCCCCCCCAGTTGACTTTGCTTGTCAGAAGGTTGCCGAAGGAGACCCTGGAACAGCGCATCTGTCATAAAAGTGAGTCAGTCGCCAAGCGTCAGTCGTAAATCACGTGACCGTGCGGAGGCTGTGACGGTCGTAAGTGTGAAAAATGGTTGTAAGTCACTTTCCTCGGTGCTGTTGTATCTAGGAATGGTCACTAAATGAACCGTTGTAATTGGAGGTAATAAAAGCCAGAAAATAAACAGTGAAAAAGAAGACAGAAGATAAATGCAAATCTCCCTTTGCCAGCCGCTCTGGCGCGCTCCCCTCTCCGCCCGTAATGGCTCATTTGAGCATCGCCTGGCACCAGATCCAGACGGAGAATTGATGTTGGGGATACAGCCACTGCCAAGGCAGCTGTGTGCTGGGAGGGTGGGCGGCTGGCAAGGGAGGACCGGGACTGCCAGGTAGGTTGGAGGTGCCAGGCAGCGGGAGCGAATCCTACCCCAGAAAGACCAAGGCTGGGAAGAAGGTGGCAGCCTCAGCAGCTCCCTTCCCACAGGTCTCCTGGTCTGTGCAATCTCCCAACTTGTGTCACTCCAACTCCCATCGTCCTCTAGCTGGGGAAGAAAAAGGAAGGAAGGAAGAGAAAAAGAATGGGAAAAAGAAAAAAGGGAGGGAGAGAAAGAAATGAAAAGGAAAGAGAAAAAGAAAGAAAAAGGAAGGAGGGAGAGAGAGAAAGAAAGAGAGAAAAAGAAATAAAGAGAAAAAAAAAGAAATAAAGGCTCCAGAGAAGGGATGATGGAGATTTAACTTCATCTTTTGATTTCCTGATAAATGCATGGATTTATCATCTTTCTGAAGGATTGTGGTGGCACCCACATCTGGTTTATTTAGCATAACCTGCCAACTTGGGCACCGACTTAGAGAAGATTTCGGCCACGCCAGCATCCCCCTTCCCGGAGGAGTCTGCTCTTCCCCCACCCACCCCCCCAGCAGCTTCCCTGGGCGCACACACACACCCCTTCAGGCTCACCAGGAACCTCGGGCAACCTGGACACCGTGGCATGTCTCCCTGGGTGCCACCTCGGGCTGCACCAGACTTCTTTGCGGCATCATGTTCCTGGCAGAGGCTCAGCTCGCCACAAGCTCATGAGCCCGGCAGACGCTCAGCCAATGGCCGGCCGTGTCTCCCTCCGCTGCCAGTGTTGCCACAGACTGGCATTCCACAATACCCCACCCACCTCCTGGAAAAGCAGGCTGCCTCTCTCCCCGCCACGTGGGTGCCAACTCTTCTTCCATCACTGGCCTGGCTGCATCTGGTGGCAGTGAATTCCACAGGGTACCAGGGCAGACCTTTCCCCCCCCCACCCATCCTGGGTAGCCCCCCTCCCCATTCCAGAAAAATACCCTCTTTGTCTCTGGGTCCCTGCTAGAGAGTGGGGGGTCCTCCCTCCTGCTGCTTCTGGATCCCGACTGGCTGGCTGGCTGGTTCAGGGGTTCGTCCCCAGACATGCCTGATTGGCTGCTTCCCACTCACCCACCCCTTGGCTGGGGAGGCGGTTGCCATGGCGACCGGTCGGGCAGCCATGCCTTGGGTGAGATGCAGTGACCCTGGCTTAGATAGGCAGCCTCCATCCATCCCACCTGTTTCCTGAAGCCCATCACTCACTGGAACCGAGCGGGTGGGAAAGGAGGGTCTCGGAGGATTGGGGTCCCGGCTGGCTTCTCAAAGCCCAAGGTCAGATGGGGGTGGGGGATGCAGCAGGGACCCTCACCGCCCAGCCCTGATCCTTCTGGCTTTGAAGAAAGGAGAAATTCCCCTCTTCGACATGACCCCACAGGTCTCGCCTCCATCCCCGAAATTGGCTCTGGGTCTTGATCTAGGCAAGCCCTGACCCCAGATCCTCAGCCGGGCTGGGAAGGAGGGGAATTGTAGTCCAGCATCTTCCCCCCAGGGCGTGCAAGAGCTGGGGAGGCCAGGGACTAAGGGGGGCAGCCTGAGATCATCAGGAAGCTACACTTCGTCCGAAGGCAGGTGACCCGATGGCCGCAGGTGCTTCTCTTTCTGCTGGGTGGTCTTGATACTGGATCCCTATCAAATTTTGGGGGGGGGGCATTTGAGGTGCTCATTGTCACCCTGAAAGTGCTTTGGTCCACTAACCAAAAGCCATTCACTCTCAGTGGGGTCTGCCCGTCTGCTGAGGGCTGGAAGGAAGGGGTACCTCTGGGTCTCCACTCCCAGGGAGTGGAATGGGATGGGATGGGATGGGATGGGTTGGGATGGGATGAGATAGAATAGAATAGAATGGGATGGGATGGGATGGGATAGGATAGGATAGGATAGCATTGGGATTGGGATTGGGATTGGGATTGGGATTGGGATTAGGATTAGGATAAGGATAAGGATAAGGATAAGGATAAGGATAAGGATAAGGATAAGGATAAGGATAGGATAGAAGAATAGAATAGAAATTATGGAATGGGATGGGATGGGATGGGATAGAATAGAATAGAATAGAATAGAATAGAAATTATGGAATGGAATGGAATGGAATGGATAGGATAGGATAGGATAGGATAGGATAGGATAGGATAGGATAGGATAGGATAGGATAGGATAGAAATTATGGAATGGGATGGGATGGGATGGGATGGGATAGAATAGAATAGAATAGAATAGAAATTATGGAATGGAATGGAATGGAATGGAATGGAATGGATAGGATAGGATAGGATAGGATAGGATAGGATAGGATAGGATAGGATAGGATAGGATAGGATAGGATAGGATAGAAATTATGGAATGGGATGGGATGGGATGGGATAGAATAGAATAGAATAGAATAGAATAGAAATTATGGAATGGAATGGAATGGAATGGAATGGAATGGATAGGATAGGATAGGATAGGATAGGATAGAAATTATGGATAGGATAGGATAGGATGGGATGGGATGGGATAGAACATAAAACATAGTCCAGCCTCTGCCCAAGCAGGAGACCCAATCGCAGGCAGGGGGCTGTCCGGTCTTTTTTTAAAGCCCCCCGTGAGGGAGGAGCCCTGCCGGGCCTTGGGGGGAGCGGGGTCCACCTGTTTCCCAGGCAGCTGCTTGGGCTGCTCGGGGCTCTGGCTGAGAGGTGGGTTGTTTTCCAGCCGTTGGCTGAACTTCGGAGGGGGGCTGTGGGGCGGGGAGTGGGCTGGGCCATCAGCCTCCTCCGCCCCCCGGGACAGCGGCGGCTCCTAGCAGCGGCATTTGGAGCCACGGCGGAGGCGGGAGGCCGGTGCCTCGCTCATGAGAACTAGAATCTTGGCTTAGCCCTCGGGCCAGCCCAGAGGGCTTCTCAAGGCTGCGCACACCAAAAGGCCTCCAGAGCAGCTCGCCTCGGACTCCCGGAAGGTCACAGCTCCCCGCCACCCCAGACCCTCCAGCAGAGCCCGGACCAGGCGGAGCGCAGCTCTCCCGGGCCAGGACGGGCTGGGCGGAGCCATTCGGAGGAATCGCCTGGTAGCCACCGCATCTCGCCCGGGAGGACCGCCGAGCCAAGAAGGGCAGCGGAGTCAGAGGCATCCCGGTAGGAAGAGGAGGAGGAGGAGGAGGAGGAAAATAGGGGGAGGAAGAGGGAAAGAGAATGGGGGGGAACAAGAGGAGGAGGAGGAGGAGGAAGAGAAAAGAGGAGGAAGAAGAGGAAGAGGAAGAGGAGGAAGAGAAGAAGGAAGAAGAGGAAGAAGAGAAAGAGGAGTAAGAGGAGGAGGTAGAGGAGGAAAAAAGGAGGAAGAAGAGAAAGAGGAGAGGAAGAGGGGAAGAAGAAGAGAAAGAGGAAGAAGAAGAGAAAGAGGAGGAGAAAGAGGAGGAGGAGGAAGAGAAAGAGGAGGAAGAAGAGGAGAAGAGGAGATAGAGGTGGAGAAGAAGAGGAGGAAGAAGAGAAAGAGGAGGAGGAGGAGGGAGGGGCCCTGGCGGGTGGGGGGGCATCCCCAAGCAGGCGCCCGCGGGGCCGCCGGGGGGGCGAGGCGTTGCCGGCTGCCGGGACCGCGCGGAACTCCGGGCCCGCCCCCGGCCAGGCTCTCGCTGAGCGGCGGCGCCGGCTGGAAGTCCGAACCGCGCCGGCCCGGCCCCGATCCCGCAGCAGCCTCGCCAGCGCCGGCTCTCCTCTGCGGGCGGCGGAGCGAAGCGCAACAGCTGCCCGGCCGCGCCCTGCCTGCCTGCCTGCCTGCCAGGTGACGGAGGGGAAGGAAGGGAGCGGGGCTCTCTCGCCTCCGCCCGGCACCACAGAGCCCAGGAGCCGCCGCCGGCCCCGTCTTGGGGCGGGGGCGTCTTCGGAGAAATGTTGGGCTTGCTTGGACGGCCAGAAAAAGGGGATCTGGGACAGCTTCCTCCTCCTCCCCCCTCCTCCTCCTCTTCTTCCTCTCCTCCTCTTCTTCCTCCTCCGCTCCCCCCTTCTCCCCTCTTCCTCCTCCCCCTCCCCCTCCTCTTCTTCCACCTCTTCTTCCTCCTCCTCTCCTCCTCTTCTCCCCCTTCTCCCTCCTCTTCTTCCTCCTCCTCCCCTCCTCTTCTTCCTCCTCCGCTCCCCGCTTCTCCCCTCTTCCTCCTCTCCTCCCCCTCCTCTTCTTCCTCCTCCTCTCCTCCTCTTCTCCTCCTCCTCCCCTCCTCTT
This sequence comes from Coluber constrictor foxii, assembly GCA_038048745.1. Lineage (NCBI taxonomy): Eukaryota > Metazoa > Chordata > Lepidosauria > Squamata > Colubridae > Coluber > Coluber constrictor. The sequence continues at coordinate 4,090,189 of CM075958.1, read as the reverse complement.
CTTCCTCCTCCTCTTCTTCCTCTCCTCCTCTTCTTCCTCTCCTTCTCTTCTCCCCCCTTCTCCCCTTCTCTTCCTCTTCCTCCTCCTCCTCTCTCCCTGCTCTCTCCCCACCTCACCCCGACCCCCCTCCCACAATCTCCTCCCTTTCTTAAGGGCTAGAAACTTGCCTTTCAAAATCAATGCTGGGTGTCAGGGTGGAGTGGGGGCGTTATCCTTGCAGGTGCACGGATTTCCCTGCCTCCCACCCCCCTTTTTTGGTTGATCCTCCCAGACGAAAATCCCGGCTAGGAATCCTGACTTCTAAGCCGGAGTCTTTGGGAGGAGGCTGGCGGCTGGGGCTCTGTGGGCAGGGGTGTCAGTGGAAAGTTGCTGGGTGCATAACAACAATGCAGGTTTTGGGTACTGGCAGCATCGCTGGCATTGTTGCAAAGCAGAGCGAGAGGAGAGCTGGGGCAACCTTTGCCTAGTAACGCCCCCAGCCCCTCATTCTGCCCAAAATTTGCCCCCTTCTGGCTTTCATCTCCCCCCCCCCCGCTCCAAAACCCCTTCGGCTTTAAAACCCACATTTTAAATTCCTTCCGTGCCCAACAGTTCCTTGCCAGGTTGCAAAGGGTCAGCTTAAAAAAATTGCAAATTCCCCCTTGGAATTCCAATGTGCATCCAAGGTGTGTATGTGTGTGTGTGTGTGTATAACTGAAAAGTGCTTGGATGAGATGAGAATGGAAGATTTGGCTCAAAGGCAGGGCCTGCCTGAACCGAATCGCCTGTCCTCGGTGGCGGAGGAGGTTTGGCAAATCTGAACACGGATGGCACGGATTTGGGTGGGTTGGGTTTTTTGCCCCTGGGTGACCCGTGAATCTTTGAATTCGTCCAGGGCTCTGAGCAGAGCAACCGTTGGGTGCTTGGAGCAAGGGGGGTGGGGGTTACAGACAGGTCCCACCCGCTGGGCAGGCAGGGACGGAGATGAGCTTGCTGCGAAAATCACATTGTGCGTAGCAATGGTAGTTTGTACGGGTGGAGGAGAGCCTCCTTCTCCTGGGCCTACGAGGGGCCCCCGGATTTAAAAATAGAAGCCTACATGCCTCTTCTCTTCTTTTTGACGCCTTTCAAATCGATTTTGGATAGATGAAGACTCAGTTGACCTTCCGAAATGCTGGTTAGCAGCTGAGAGTCCCCCCCCCCCAAAACCTCATTTGAACATTCTTCTGTATTGAAGGGTTTTTCCTCACCCGTGGGGGAAGGCTGCGAAAAAGCTAAATTACCTTTCCATCCGGAAGATTACAGATGAACAGAGTTAGAAGGGACCTTGTAGGTCAGGGGGAGAGTGTCAAAACTCAGGGGACCCCTAAAACAGCAAAAGGACTGGCCCATGGCGCTTCCGCCATCCAAACTGGGCTCCTGAGTTCCGTTTCAGCTGCCACGGCTTCCTGCAACCCTTTGCCAGTGAAACGGAGCTCGGGAGCCCATTTTGGCTGGCAGAGCGCTCGGGCCCCAACAGTGCTCCCCCCTTACAGGAGTGACATCAGCACCCCCACTCTGCCTCCCCCTCCTCAAGATCAAACACAACCCTAATGCAGCCCTCAATGAAATCGAGTTTGACACCTGTATTATAGGTCATGTAGTCCAAGCTGCTTCCCCCCAAGCAGAGACCCTACCCAATTTCTGACCGATGGCTGTCCAGTCTCTTCTTGAAAGCCTCCAGGGATGAAGCTCCCACAACTTCCAAAGGCAACTTCTCTTCCATCAGTTGATTGTTCTCACGGTCAGAAAATTCCTCCTTATTGCAAATTGAATCTCTCCTTGGTCAGTTTCCATCCATTGTTCCATGTCTGACCTTCAGGTCAGAGGTGGGGTTTCAGCAGATTCTGACCAGTTCTGGAGAACCGGTAGCGGAAATTTTGAGTCATTCAGAGAACTGGTAGTAAAAATTCTGACTGGCCCCGCCCCCATCTATTCTCTGCCTCCCGAGTCCCAGCTGATTGGGAGGAAATGGGGTTTTATTTATTTATTTATTTATTTTATTTTATTCATTATTTAAATTTTTATGCCGCCCTTCTCCCAAAGGACTCAGGGCGGTGTACAGCCACAGTAAAACAGCATATAATACAAAATTTAAAAACAGTTTAAAAACAAATGAAATAATTCGGCCCCAAATTAAAACTCAAAGATTAATTTGCAGTAACCTTCCCCTGAAGTGGGGCGGGGGGAATGGAGATTTTACAGTATCCTTCCCCTGCCACGCCCACCAAGCCATGCCACACCCACCAAGCCACACCCACAGAACGGTAATAAAAAAATTAAAACCCACCACTGCTTCAGGTGCCTTGGAAAATAGCTTGACCCCTTCCTCCTCTCTGGGGCAGCCCCTCAAATATTGGAAGATGCTTTCCTGTCTCCCCTGGTCCTTCTCTTCACTAGACTAGCCAGGTCCAGTTCCTGCAACCGTTCATCCATCGTATGTTTTAGCCTCCAGTCCCCTCATCCTCTTGATTGCTCTTTTCTAGAGTCTCAACCTCTTTTTTATAGTGTGGTGACCAAAACTGGATGCAGTATTCTAGGTGTGGCCTTCCTAAGGCTTTATAGAGTGCTATTAGTACCTCCTTGATCTTGATTGTATCCCTCAGTTAATGCAATCTGATTTTGGTTTGATTTGATTTGATTCAATTTGTATACCGCCCTTCTCCTAGTGGACTCAGGGCGGGGGGCACCGCCAAGACTAAAACACATACCAATTCAAAATTTTAAATTTTAAAAGAATTACATAACTTTGGCCCTAAATTAAAACATTCGAACTAAAACCCATTAACAATTAAAAAAGCTAAAACGGGAGGGGGGAAGGGGGAATTTAGGATTGCATCGGCTTTTTTGGCTGCCGCTGAACACATCTGCCTCCTATTTAGCTGGTTGTCCACTAAGACTCCCAGATCCCTCTCACAGTCACGGCTATTAAGCCCAGTTTCCCCCCGTCTCTATGTGTCCTTTTGGTTTTTCTTGCCTAAGTGCAAGACTTTCCTTTTCTCTCCCTTGAATTTCATTTGTTAGAGAGGGCCCAGGGTTCAAGTCTGCCCAGATCCATCCGGATCTTCAGCCTATCATCTAGGGTGAAAAAGAGAGAAAGAGGCTTTGTGGCTGCATGGTAGACCTTTTTGCCAAATGCAGAATGGGGATAAGGACCCAAATCCCGTTAAAACCTTTTTTCCTCCAATCCGGATCCAGAGCAGGGCCTCTCATCCCTGCTCTGGGGGTACATTTTGTTTGGGGGGGGGGGGCGGGGGAAAGCAATTTATGCAATTGCTTAATTTCACCAGCCAATTGTGTCTAATTTGGCTGCAGGTGTAAGACGGCTTCTTGGAGTAAATCCTGCTTCGGGCAGCGTGCCTCGGGGCTTTGCATGCTCAGGTGAGGTTCAATCATATTAATATGAGGTTTGTGGAGGTCCCGGGTGCTCTCCGAGCTTGGTGGATTTTCTTACAGACGTTTTGAAACCCAAGTAGGTAACGTCCTCAGTGCTGGAAGAGAGTGGGGTTTGCTCCTTCTTTATATACAAGGGACTTGCCTTGCTGCTGTTGATGGAATGTTGTTTTCTTCTTTCTTTCATTAAAAATCTTCTGATTCTGGAAAGAGTGCAGAGAAGAGCCACAAAGAGGATTAGGAGACTAAAACCTATGAAGAACGGTTGCAGGAACTGGGTATGTCTAGTTTCATGAAAGAAGACCAGGGGAGACATGATAGCAGTCTTCCAATATCTCAGGGGCTGCCCCAAAGAAGAGGGAGTCAAGCTATTCTCCAAAGCACCCGAGGGCAGGACAAGAAGCAACGGGTGGAAACTATTCAAGGAAAGAAGCAACTTAGAACTAAGGAGGAATTTCCTGACAGTGAGAACAATGAGCCAGTGAAATGGGTTGCCTCTGGAAGTTATGGATGCTCCAGCATTGGAAGCTTTTAAGAAGAGACTGGATAGCCACTGGTACAGACTCTCCTGCTCGAGCAGGGTGGGTGGGGTTGGACTAGATGACCTCCAAGGCCCCTTCCAACTCTTTTATTCTATGTTCTAAGCAAGCTACCAACTCAGGCAAACGATGACAAATAACAGCCTAATGAAGGAAGCACCAATAACACTCCCCACTAAATTAGGAATTAGGAATTCACCTTATTCAACTGGGTCATTTCTACCCGGATACGTCCTGTTTGAAGCTCCCTCCCACGCAAACTTTTTACTTTAAATTTCTTTCTTTCTTTCTTTCTTTCTTTCTTTCTTCTTCTTTCTTTCTTTCTTTCTTTCTTTCTTTCTTTCTTTTCTTTCTTTCTTTCTTTCTTTCCTTCTTCCTTCCTTCCTTCCTTCCTTCCTTCCTTCCTTCCTTCCTTCCTTCCTTCCTTCCTTCCTTCCTCTTCCTTCTCCTTCCTTCCTTCCTTCCTTCCTTCCATCCTTCCTTCCTTCCTTCCTTCCTTCCTTCCTTCCTTCCTTCCTTCCTTTCCTTCTTTCTTTCTTTCTTTCTTTCTTTCTTTCTTTCTTTCTTTCTTTCTTTCTTTCTTTCTTCCTTTTTTGCCAGCTTTTTCAGTAACCCCTTTCCACCAGGCCGGCTGAAATCAGCAGGAGGGTTCTGTACCCTCAGTTGCCGGCTGAAGATCGTCTCTCGAGTATCCCACTCCGGGGGCCCTAGATCCTTTCTTTGAGCCTCTTAATTCCCCCCCCCCACAATTGATTGGTTTGTGGGGTTCCCAGATAGCAGGCTGGAGCTGGTAATGCATCCC